>CASHTH010001856.1:0-46935 GCA_030341885.1 Geodia barretti
TCACTTGAAAATTATATATAGAATAACGGATGGTAATAAATTTGTTAAGTGTCGAGAGCATAGTGTACAAAATATTACGTTACACCCACGTATACGAACATGTAAGAGTAGAAATTTATTGAATTAGGATGGACCTCAGATCAAAGCTCTGAAACCCATGATGAGCACACACCGTTTAGGTCTTACCTTGAAAGGAGCTGATGGATTATAGTTGAGCAAATCATTCATAGTATACTACGGGAACTTTGACATCGCTTGCTTTGTGCTCAAAGTGAGTATGCGGCTGGCCTGAGAAGCACCACCAGCACCGTGGGGTATGGAATTATCTCATATATATTAGATAGCTCCGGTCTAACAGCTTCTTTCAGGTAAAAGAGACTTAAACCAAATCATAAGCGCACATTGCAAGAGGTAAGACTTACCCACGCTACACGGAGCTAATGTGGGGTTGTTAACTATATGCTTTAGCTTACACTATAGTATACGACTAAGACTAAAACGGAACGAATGGACACAAAGGAGCTACAAGTAGTTACTCTGAGTGCGAATGCAACACATTTTTAGCTAGAGGAACACAAGACTCACATTATATTTTTTCGTCGATTGTTATTATACTGAATAGTAAATACAACGTAATATATCAGTGCCATGCACAGAGATAAATTAACTCCATGACACATATTTATTTGACAATCTTGATCATATAAAGACTCGGGAGGGCTTGATTAGGGCAAGACACCGAGGCAATGAAATGAAGAGTTTAACTTTACGTTGGCATGATAGATTTACGACTGCCGCAACTAGGTTAACCACTGAGTCCACCAGCAGCCAACACTAAGACGGTACACGGCTGTACGGTTGAGCAACTAGACGGGCAGTGTTTGTCCGGGCAGCATTATCGTCGCACGCATTGCGACATTGGTGTATTTGTATACGTCTTACCCTCTTTACGACGGACCTATTGAGGCAACAGCTGACATCACACACTAGCAAGGATCTGTGAATCGAGAGCTTGTATGGACTCGCAGGAGAAGAAAGGCGGGTCAGAGACAGAGACGGTCAGATGAACTGGCGGAGTAGATGTACGAGATGAATGTTCATCATTTGTCTCTTCGCATTTCCTGCTTCTCGTATGCGCAGTGCAAATCATCCCCGTACCAGCGAAACGGCAGCGAGCAGCTGCGTAGATAGATTTCACCCGTTTATGGAGACATGTGCGAGTTGGTTATCCTTTATTAATGCTCTGGATTTGCACAAACAATGAAGAAGGAGACCCCGAAGTGCTAGTGCGCACGAGAGACGAAGAGGAACAACGAGGAGGAAGGGAAAAAGAGGAGAGAGATGGGGTAGGTTTCTTTGGTAGATGGATGCAAAGTGCAGACAGAGGAGGACGAGTAGGTAAAACAACGCCATGGCATTAAAACGTGAATCTATCGTAGCACGCGAGCAGCTGACGTACGCTGCACCGAGGATGTAGACGCCTGAGGGACGGAGGAGAGTAGAGATGAGTGCGCATGTGGAGAGCCACGAGGAGGGATCGAAGAGCGAAAGGCACGCGAAGGCGGCAGAGTAGATTCAGTTTCATTCACATGCAGTCCATCTTCAAAGTGTTCATATATAGTTGCTCCAGTGAACACTCGAGTATGTAGCAGACACCTCATGTCCTCATGGTTCAAGACCCACGACGCAACTGATCTGTGAACTTACACTTTGAGAGATCGCTAGAACCTGTTCTCACCGTACTGTGTTTATGCAAAATGTGGAGGGTAAAATATGACAGACCTATTGCAAGTACACCGGTCAACTTGAGCATACTATGTGGCGAGAACAATCACGCGCTTCCGTCTGTGGTGTGAGAACGTGCAGTGAAAGAGCAGACGCGTTGCGAAAGCCTTTCAGCCGGTGTGTATTGGCTTAGTCGAAACATCTCACAGGCACCTTTGGACTCGCCTATGTCTCTTGTATCAACTTAAATTGATCTAGAGAGACAATCGCGTTATGCCGTCTCCTTACACACCTTCGGTATGGAGCGTTTCCTTTGGCGTAAAACGTGAGACCGTCGTTTACAGTGGCCAGTAGAATTACCGATAAATGATATTTGTTACGTGCATTTCTCGAGATAGCTGCACCTCGTAAGGCGAGAATATCTCGGCCCGCCTAACCAAGTTTAGCCTAAAGTTGGCTTTTGCTTTCTCTTATGAGAACGTTAGGAATCTAATTAACACTTACGCTGACTTTTCAGTACGAAACACGCATGGTCTATCGGCGAGTTTGCTAAATCATCTCACTGCTGGAGCTTCTATCTGTCTTAGTATTCAGTTTGAGGTTGTTCCTCCACTCTGTAAGCTTATAGTCTATCTACTATGGTCTCTCTAGGTAGTTATCTCAGGAGCAAGCCGGTTCGGCCCTTGTGTCCGGCTGGTTAGCACTCGCCATCTTCTCAAACCCCCAGCCTCACTTTAGATTTGAATAATTCCGCGTGCTCAGGGTTAAATTACTCGCGTTTAACTCCCCACGCACGGAATAAAGCAGCTTGGAGCAAGTTGAGTATGGGTTCTGCAATGGGGCGTCAGGCAAGCCGCCAAGGTCGACTGGGGCGGCTGCTTTCGCGGAAAAGAGGGCGAACTCCAGCAGTGCAATCAGCTAGAGGTGAAATAAACGGCATTTGGATATTCCAGTTGCCCAGACACCAGAGTCTAGCCAACTAGACTAGCATTTTGTCTACTAAATGGGTCAATACATAAATTAACCCCCATATTAGCCTTAGAGGGTTGGTTGGAGCAGAAGTTTTGCTTCCATTTTTTTTAAATTTCCCTGATATGTCAGAGTTCCCAACCTTTAGTGACCTCAGCAGTACTATAAAATGTACCTGCACATGTTCACAGTCGCGCATGCCTAGTTCGATGGAATGTGTGTCTGCACCAATCCTGCTGTCTCACCATATCGGGAAGAAAGCAGGCAGCGTGCAGCCTATCATGTGTTCGCTATTGGCTATTCCACACATGCAATAGCATTCACCCAACAGAAGGGTATCACGTTCTGTGTTTGTATTCACATATTTTACCCCAAACACTCTTACAAATTACATACGTTGGGTCCTATATGTTACGTATTATACTCTATAACGATATTATACTCTATAATAACAGTGTATATGTATCATATGCGTGTAATTATCTGTTTGTATTGTACTGAAATGGGGTCATCGTTCACATGTTCGTAGGTACACGAGGAATGCACATTGGTGTGTGGTAATTGGAATAGTTTGGTATTGTTGGTGGTTAGGTCTAATTTCAGAAGGGCAATGGAATCTCTTTGATCTTTGTCGAGAATCTCTTATGTTGTTCATTCCTCGAATAGCGACAATAAGGCATATTATAATAATATTGTGCAGATAACTTTACCGGGAGCCTTAGAAATGCTGCTACGTATATAATATGTAGCCTGTATATAATTTACTCACTAGCAACAGAGTAAATATTCATGTTTCATAACATTAGACATTCATACTTATAACTTTGGTCTAAACGGAAAGCGAATCCATTGTCACGTTTCTCTGCAACATTCTTTTTGGCTGTTTCAAAACAGTAATTATTTTTGTTTGTGTGTGTTTTGTAATAAAAATCAAGATATGCCCGTGCCATTTCTGCATCTCTCGCGATTCTCATTGCATTATTTCAGGCAAAGTTAAAATATTCCCAGTACTACGGTGATTCTCTATCTCGCACACACATTTGCACACTCCAGCCCCCCGGCAACAACAACAACCACTGGCAGATCCAGTCATACACGAAGCTGACAACCCACTGCTGTCGAGACTAAAAGACGTGTATGTCGACTCATCTTTGACCACCATCACGGTGAGACCACTCTACTAACCATACAACAGTGCTATAGTATAGTATCACTAAGTACAGTAGTATATACTTAGTATATAGGGATGGGCATGGTACCTGTGTGCAATGTATTGCACTACTATACGTCTAAAGAGAGATGTGATATTATAGGGGGTCGCATGACTCCTTCCTTCACGACCACTTTCTGACGTGTCGCGAACACTCAATGACCCGTTGCGTTGTTCAGATACCTTCTTAATCTGGGACAAATGGAGCGTTGAGCTTCCTCAACAGCGGGTATATACCACTTACGTATTAACACCGCGGAATGGCTCGAGGAAACGGAAAATTATTCAATGGTGTGGAAAATATAAGGGAAATGGGCTACTTACGCATTTGTACTCTCTGCAAGACAAAGTTACCACATAATATGGAATTTTCTTCTTGAAACAGTAATAATTATGTTGCAGCTACATAGTTACGTAATTCTACAGATTTGCAAGGCACCCATTGGAATTTTTACCCGGAATTGGTGGAAATATGTTGCAAAAATTCTGCGAAATTTGAAAAATGGAAGGTCAAGATGTACTTTTAGCTGGAAGACCACCCACAACACGAGACAAAAGTGCACACAGTGTGTGTGTGTGTGTGTGTGTGTGTGTGTGTGTGCTCAGAATGTGTCTGTCTGTCTGTCTGTGTCTGTGTGTGTGTGTGTGCTTATCTCCAGCCTGTTCGTCTGTGTAAAAATGCACGTCATTCCAGTCGCCACGTCTCTCAGACAAAGCGTCTGCGCTGTCACAAGCCCACTGTATAATAGTATATGTACAGTTGAGCCAATCTCTTTGTAATGGAGAGAGAGAGCGCCCTGAAAACGTGACGTGTGTACTTGAGAATGTGTGTAAACTGACAAGCGCTGATAGATTTAGCCGGGTAACTTCGTTGCGAGTTGACACGTGTATTTATGTACTAATGCTGCCGGGGAGACCGTTTACTTTGCCAGATATGGTTAATTACAAGCAAACAGCGATAGCGCAGACCCCTCGTCTGCAAAAGCACACTGGACAAGAGCCGTGCTGGCTACACCAGGGAGCCAGCAGTCTTTACTATCAAACTGATCTGGTATTATAGCAAGGCTGTACACAATACGATGGCATGGCAGCTCTTTCAAGTCTTAGCTGATCTGGCAAGGCCTTTGCCTCTGAACTATACATACATACGTAGTTCTCTGAATGGAGTCTGTGGAATTCATGGGGTTAAGTACATATTCACTCCAGGTATGGAAGAGGTTAAGTGTACTTGCTCATCCGCGAAATTTGAAACTCTGTCACATGCCTGCAATATTTGGTCTCTAACGTGATTAACTACCCGCAGTATCTTGAAAATTAGGCAAGACAAAGAGGAGCATGTTATCTACGTATTTAACTATGGTATTTTTGGAATTTCTCTATTTAGCATGTAAATGGTGTGGTCTTCATTCTATCTGTTGTATATACTTTTTGTTATACTGTCGGTGATGATATATAAATCATTCCATCTGGGTGTAAATTATTTTGTATACCTATCATTTTGCGTATTCTTTTTACCTGGAGTGTAAATTCATACACCGATTGTTTATACTGTCAGTGGTGTTCTATAAATCATACCATTATACCGTGGTAAAATATTACTTGATACACCGTCAGTGTTGTATTACCTGTATTAAATGTGGTATGTAAATGTAATCTGGTGTTATTAACCAGCGCATGCGCAGCGAGGGTTACAGTACTTGGTCTGTCTGTGTTTCATGTAATACTGTAGTGTTCGTGACATGCATGCCCAAACGCAATACCTTTGAGGTAGACTAGAGTACTATAGAGTACTCCATACATACACTCTCCAGTTATGCACACCGGTTCTGCTAGTCTTTTGCATCCCGCGTTATCAATGGAATGTGTCCGTGTTTATCCACGCCGGGCGTTTGGTTTACGTGCCATGTTTTTCAATAGCTCCTTCAGTTTACTCACCGAAACGGATTGTTTTCTTTGCAGACACTGCCCGGAGAGAGCTGAATATAAACACCTGAAACACATACTTTCATTTCTTTACTCGTTAATGTGTACATAATTATTATACAGTTGGTTCGCGGCCCCGCCCGCACAAGATTGCAGTCTGGACCGCTTTTCAATCAACGCGACAAAATGTCTGAAAAGAGTTTTTATCTGCAAGCATTAGATTGCCTCACTTCTGATATGGACATTTTCATCTGAAGAGAGAGGTTTTATTGAAACACGTGGGCTGAATGGCAGTGTGTATCTATTATATATTATATATACACCCACTTGCTGGATATATAAAATAACGCACAAGCAATCGTGAATAGAAATTTTATATTTACCAAAAATGTGCCCATCTGACAATGAACCCCATACTAACCCCCAGGTCAGCTATCAGGGAGTTAAAGTCACAGCATGCATGGCATACTATAGGAAACTCCCATTGAGTTAATTGCTATGTATTATATAGCTGGCCATTTGTCCTCGTGAAATCATTGCCAGACTGGCATACTCGGGATTGTGAGTGACATTCTTGAAATTCCTCACCTCTTATCAAAGTCTGTGTGATGCTAGCGCTACTGTAATAGCTGTATTGGACATAATGATGCAACAACTGCTCTGCTATTACTCTGTGTGTATATTATAATGTATTGTGATCAAGGTTGCAAAGCAAGGCCAGGTGGCAGAGTACAATCGAACTGCACCCTGGAAAACGATTTTAAAGAGATCTGCCCTTGGTTGGACTCGAACCCACGGCACTCTGTTCTCTAGACAGAGTGCTGAGGTAGACACATACATACATACACGTGATGGCATAGTTTATCGAGCTAGACCCTCTCTCCCCGTGCGTGCTTTTTGACTCTCTCTCCCCTCCGCCCACGCTGCATGCAATACGCATAATGTGCAAGGAGAGCTCTCGATGATGCAGAGTGACATCATCAATGAATATCATTAGTGACCCGGGCAACTACCACAGGAATGTCTGTGGCAACATGCGGCTGTAAAATTGGGGGAGGATTTATCAAAACTCTCAGCTGTGACAAGACGCTTCCCATCAGCTACACGACAACGTGGTAGTGGGACACATGTGAATATACAACATGTACCGCATACTTACATCACGACATGCTGTACACATTATCAGTGGGTTTAATCTTGCTGCGGTATGTTACATTTGTAGTGGCGTACTTGTTTTTGTGAGTAGGTATGAAAAGACTATGTAGCTGGCCATGTGCGTGTGTTCTGTCGTAGGATGCATGTGCATTGTGTATGGGGCATGCTAGCCACGCCCCTATTCATTGTACGGTATATAGTAAACACTGGTGTGGCGTGTGGGGGAGGGTGGGAGGGGGAGAGGGGGCTCCTCTGCAACTAATCTGTTTGTCCATCACAATATTGGCACCGGTGTCCATTCGCTAGCATACCTTCCATGTTGCTGGTTTGTTTTGTTGCCTTGTTCCCAGGCCATTCCCGCTGCGTGTGTGTGTGTGTGCGTATTATGCGCCACGATCGTTTGCATGGGGGATAGTAAAAAGTCGCCTGCATTGTGTTAATTAAGTCCATGATATGCGACGCAACTCTTTTGAGTGAGAAAGTTGCACTCAACACAACTTCAAATGTATGAGTATGATGGGTCCAACATGTTGCAATATAGATGTTGTTGCATTTGAAGTTGAATGCAATTACAGAACAAAGTTGCATCGTGTGATATGAGCCTGTTTACATTACATCACATGTTTTTGGATATGTGGGTGTTACGTCCAGTCGTGATGGTTGTTGTCTGCATGATATCAGCTTCAACATTTTTGCCCCCTATTAGGTTTGATTTAGCTCATTACATCACCAGTTATGGGTATAATTAGGTTATGTCACAGTGATGGCTGTTGTCTGCCTCCTAGTGGTTCATCTATCATTCTCACGCTACTACGCAGACATACAAATATCCCCTTTGCCATTTAAAACAACCTGTGCATGACGTCACATTCAGAGTATACAGCTGTAGTGGGCAAGGTTGTGAAAGAATCTGCCCAGTTGGCTATGTATGTATTCGTATATAGTAGCACCGGGCACAGATGTGGAGTAGCTGATCAGCAACTATAGTGCGCTTCATTCCTTCCCACATTATGCTAAGTACGGGGGAAACCTGTGTATGTTTGTACAGGTGGTATGTACAACTGTTACAAAATGTCAGCCAGCTGCCACTCAGAATACACTTACACATAATGGTGTCAATCTCACTGTCTTTCCCCTCCATTCTTCTCCCCTCCCCCTCTCTCTTTCTTTCTCTGTGTCCTTCCCTCCATTCTACACCTCTCTCGTCACGTATCTGAGAGCAGCCATACAAAGTGCGGTACGAACGTCGATCGAACTGCACCCGAACTGGAGTCTGGGAGGGTACCGCACAGCCCTCATCGCTACCCTCCACCCTCTCTCCCCTCTCTTCTCTCTCCTCTCTCTTTCCTCCACCCTCTCTCCCTCTCTCCCCTCTCTCCTTCTCTCTTCCCTCTCTCCCCTCCAAATCAGCAAGACAATCCGTTTGCCTCGGAAGTGACAAAAAAACCGGACAACCTTCCTCAGAACCGCTCGGCCTACTACGGCGACATTTTTTCCGTCGAATCCAGCTCTGACGGACGCCTCACCTACGCCGAAATCCTGGAAATTCTCAACAAGAGAGAGTCTGAGACCAAGGAGTCTTGGACGCCGGAAAATATCGCTGACAAGTACAATATAAAGCCGGCAGACGCCGAACAATTGATGAGATACTTCAGTGCTTATAAAACGTCACCACCGGAAAAGTGAAAGGAGTATGATATTATTATAATATCGCAGTTTCTCACTGTCTCAATTATGTTATGTATAATTACGGTCGGTGAATGAAGCAGGCACACCTATTCGCCTGATTGCGTGGTTTTTTCAGTACGGCAAAAGTCGATGTGTAACACTTGGCAATGCGCCTGCACGAACATCACGTACGTATAATTTATCATTTCAAAGGTCACACTTTATGGAACGGTTTGCATTTGAATAGTTCCGCTGTACTTCTGTGTGACCAGATTGGATGTGTATACTTAGAGAGCATTCCATTACCAGTGGAGTATTGGAACTGAAGTTATCAGTGAGGATGGGAAGAGATAGTGAGGGGTGGTGGGTGCAGTTTCTCTAGTTTTCTTGCAAATTATGCAATTCCACAGGTGTCACTATCTGCACATTCCTCTCAATTTCACCTCTTCAACCGCCACATGTACGTATGTACCTGTTTTTGCCCATTCTTTTTGATGCAATCCCCTAGCCTGATCCTTGTGCAACCTATTACGTCATACCCTAAATAGGTTACATCACCAACAGCAGAGTATGTGTACGGGCATGACACTGAATATCTAGCACAAGGTTTGAATAGTTAGGACAATAGTTTTGCTTTTACAGTCGGTGTTAGTTTCCTAGGTTGAATGGACTTCAAAGACGTAATTTCGCCCCCCACTGGCTGGCAAAAATGTCCCGTTTATTATGTGGTCCGCATTACTTCGTGGTAACCTATTATTATCTCACGTTGCACTCCCGTATACCCAGTGTTCTGGACAAAAATGTCCAAATCTATTCACGAAACCAGTGTCCCTTACCCCTGGGATGCGTATGTAGGTCTACGCGGGCGGCATTCTTGCTGCATGTGCTCATGTGCCTGCTACACCTCATCAGGTGACGGGTGACAGTCTAGAGGTATGTTCATTCGTGTGTCCACGGGTCATCAAATGACGGTGTGGTGTGTTTCTATGTATCGATGGCTCATCAAATGGCGCAGTGTACTTCTAGCCGCGGCAGAGATGGCCAAAGAGCAGCAAATCTGATCCACTGAGAAAGCAGACCTTCTAGCCACATCAAGAGCGACGACTCGTTGACTTAACAGGCAACACAACAACTCTGGCATTTTCTCAAACCTCCCACTTTTTGACCCAAACAGACCATTTGTGCAGCACCATACATATTTTGTGTACATACATCAGCATGCTCTAAAATCTGGAGAGTGGTTGCGAAAGTCGCAAAAATTTTTCCCCATACATTGTACGTACTATGTACAATTTTTTATTGGTGAATTTTTCACAAAAAAGAATGGGTAGCTTAATTCGATTAACGAAAATTTCACCTTGTGTAAATATCTTACGCCTTGCGTGCATCACTTGTTGCATTCCCTAGTGAGTTCACACCTCCTTATATGGGAAACACGTCCCAACACCACCTCGTTTATGGGCTATTAACTAAACCGGAACACAATCCCCTTGACGATACGTTATCAATGCTCTAACCACATTTCCTGAATTTAATTAACTGGGAAACAATTTACAGCGAAACGGAGGGAGGGGACACGGCAACATAATTAGCCGCAAAACATTAAAAAAACACAATTCTATTCGCCAGACTGTGTAAGTGTTGTGTCTATAGCAACTCGATACGCGGGACAGGTATGTCACATGTGCATGTATGTAAGCGACAGACAAAACACGCGTTCTTTTTCAGAATCTTAATTTTGCTAATCAGAAGATAATGGAGACATGCGTTCCGTCGAAGTAGTCTACCAGACTTTTCTGTGGCCGCAGAACCCAAACAATTCCTTCTATAGCTGCACGTCATTATCAGCGGCAGCCATCCGCTTCATTTTGTAGCCTTTTGCTATGCAATCTCTAGTCTCGGGAGGAGAAGAATTTCTAGGGGAGAATTACTCACTTTGTCTCCCACTTCACTGTGTAAATTGAAGATTAGTGTTTTTGCCTACGGCTGTTTAAAACAATTTAATCTTCTGTCATTGAAGCAATGGACATCAAACTTTCCAGTTGTGTGTAACAAGTGTGTGTACCTTGTGCTATAAATTTTCGACTGGAAGGTGTGAAAAGTTTCCTGTGATTTTGGCGGGTTTTGTTTTAGCGATTCCAAAATCGCCAGTGGCCACCAAGTTTCTCCACTTGTGTGTGTGTTTGGCTGTCGTCTGAGCGCTTTATTCCAAGGAAAAAACGGCTGCCCTGGGTGGGATTCGAACCCACGGCACTCCGCAGTCTAGGCGAGCGCTCTATCTGTTACCTGTTATCGTGGTGAAACCAACCAACGGAGAAGCTAAAACTTTGGGGTGTCATTTAATTATTACGCATTCTTTGTACAAGGGTGTGCTCGCTCTAAACGCCATCACCTCCTCCACCTCTACATATTGGTGCCAGTGTGTATCAGATGCAAGCATTCCTCTATGGAAATAAACTCCCTCGTGATCAAATATAGTCACTCGCTGATAATATTATGTACGTACGCTGGACAAACCGATTTAGTGTTCGATAAGTAACAGAGGCATTCCTCTATTGTATATGGTGATGTATAAGCCGCCCACTTCTTAACTGCACAGTGTTCCGTATTATGTAGGTAGATATACACATTCTTCCAGGTAAATAAGGAGCAGGGAACAGTCATACGTCAATGTATTATGGTAGTATTAGAGCCGCCCACTTATATCCCTGGATAGCGCTCTGACCTTATGGATTATTATATCAGATACACACATTCTTGTGGGTGAATAGGGCGCGTACATTTTGATAATGTTAAACCTGTCGACTAGTTGTTAACGGACAACAACAAGCAACACCTGTGCTTGTACATACGTAGCTCCGATCAGCAAAAGCAGCGTGCCATTCGTGGCAACCGACGTGCGTGCGTACTCCTGTGCACTAGTCTACACACACACGCACATGCGGGCACTGTACGTAGGTTGGCCTGTACGTCTGTGAATGGAGGAGGCATCTACATTCTCCCAAAAATGGATGAGAAACCAACATAACATACATTCCATCACGGCACTCCCTTAAGCCACTATGCCGTACCCTACATACATACATACATACATACACGCATACCTGGCTATAGAAGGAATACATGTGGTGCTACATTGCGTGCATATTAACACACATGCCACTACGTCTTAAGAACACGAGCGTACAATAATGCTCTGTGTATGTGTACATATTAAAGCGTATTACGGTTAGTTTTGCGACTAGTAGGTATGCGGTCGAGGCAGCATATGTACGCACCTGAGATGAATGAGTTTGTCTTCGTTGCTATACCGCAGTAAAAATGAATTACTCGGAGAATCTTGTTGAATTAACGACAGGGCATACTCTAGATTGTGCGAATTCTTACATTATGAAATAACGCAATTTCACGTGCACAAACTTGTCCTGCGACCGGGACAGTAATTCCACGAAAGTCTAACGCTTGTGATCATTTCTTTTACGATAATTTTCTCAAGGGTAAGTTAGAAATCACTATAATATACATAGCACAATGGAACCTCTTTCGTATAATAATTATTATGGGACACTCTGAATAAGTGAGGACACCTGGTTTTATGAAGACAATCGTTTAGCATCTGAATAAAGAGCACCATTGTCCCAGCACATTCTTCACTAGCGAGTTCCACTGTTCTTGTGTAGTAGTAGGCTTCTGAAGCCGTAGTTCAGAGTCTCACTGTTGTTGTTGAGTGTCACACAACTATGCTCTCAAAAAGAAAGGTTTTGGGAAAACTCGAAGTGCATTTTCCCAGGCATTCAGGGCCTCGTATGGAGTAGCATTCCTTCTTTTGTTGCTCACTCCTGCAGCTCTATTGGCTGAACATTCATACCAGACATCAATGCATCGGGCCTACCCAGTGATCATTCAGAGAAGCTTTATACTGTACACCTCTTGTCTAGATGCCCAAGGGGTGTATTGGTGCAGGAAATACAGTGCAGGTCGGTAGTAGGGGATTCAGCAAAACAGTAGTGTCAATCAGGGCTGTATAGTACGTCCCCCTTGCATCCTGAAATGCATAGGTTTTTGCTTCTTTTCCAAGCATCTTGAGTTTGAGCTGCCAAGCATGCGTATTTTAGCATATTTTTACGGGGGAAAAACGAGTATAATAAGTCATGCTATGTTTTTGCCCCAGAAAATGTAGGGGATAATGCATTCGCTAAGACAGGAACCGGATGATCCCATTTCTCATTGCTTTATAATAATATTCTGTTGTCTTTGGGGATTATCCTGCTTGGCCATAGCTACACCCACCCACGCTTGGTTTATCTTCTGCACACACAGCACGTCCTACAGAGTCACACAGTGCGGTGCAGTATCTCGGACTATAATATATAGCTATCTGCTGAAGCATCAAAAGCTGGTAGTACACATGTTGTGCACATTTGCCATATTATGTTTCAGTTGTAGGCATGAATTTGCTGCATGCTGCTTTTGCCAGATACTACATACGTACATACTTGTTGGATATCCCTAGGCAACCGACATGTATGAAGCTAATGTAGTACTGGGGGATTGTATCAGCCTATACAATCCTACATGTTCAACGGAAGGGTTCATACATGTCATTTGCCTAGGGATATCCAACAAATCTGTTGCAGTACCCAGACAGGACAGCATTCACCCTTAGAGGGCTGTCCTGTCTGGGCACTGCAACATATACTTACGCTGTCAATACCTATACCTACACGCACCGTGCGCTTGTTTTTCAGCAAAAGAATTTGAATTCATAAACTCATATTTTTCGGAAAATGCTCGAGTTTGTGTGTGTGTGTGTGCAATATTCTGCTGTTATATGGGTTCACATAATATAGACGGAAAAATTTGTTACAAATAAGAGATAGTGGTGAAAGAAATGGGGAGTAAAAAACTGGAAAAAAAAAGGAGTGGAATAAGAAATAGGTGTTCGAATAAATAGAAATTTGTTTTTTCTGAGACTAAAAAAATTGACAATGAGCACGGAAAATGAGAGAGCGATAAACTCAAGACTAAGAAAATTGCAACACAAAAACCAAAGATGAACTTCAAAAATTCACAACAAGGCGATGATTTTAGATATAGCCAGAAAAAATCTTCCAAGCACAAAAAACTAACACAAAAATTGGTCAGATGGGACAGACAACAAACCGCCACTCATACATACACCGGTTGTGGATTGGAT
This sequence comes from Geodia barretti, assembly GCA_030341885.1. Taxonomy (NCBI): domain Eukaryota; kingdom Metazoa; phylum Porifera; class Demospongiae; order Tetractinellida; family Geodiidae; genus Geodia; species Geodia barretti. Next base: position 13,848 of record CASHTH010001856.1, read on the forward strand.
TTTTTCCGGTCCCGTTCCCGTGGTGGAATGGGGTCTCGGGACGAGCCCATGTGCCCCGCGGTGGGCGGAGTGTTCTGTGGCTGTCGTTCGGACGCCGTTGCCGAGGACGACGACGAAGAGCTGGAATTGTGATGGTGGTGGTTGTGATGTGAGGGTGTGAGGGTGGGTTTCTTAGAGCCGCCCGACCTTTCGGGGTAGAAACGTATGAAGGTCCAGTCGTAGAATGCGTGGAGGGGCTGGTCTTTCGGGAGAGAAGACATGTCGTGTTTTGGTGTCTGGAGCCGCTGTAGTTGGCTCTGGGGGATGGGGTCGAAATGAGAGGTGTCCGCGTCGTACAATATCTTTGGGATGTACGGCGGCTCGTAGCTTCGAATCCCGACAGACCAGTCGATTGCGTTGAAGAAAGCGTGTCGTTTGATCTGCTCGGCGCCGTTCGACCCGATGCGCTCTGCGGGGTTGCAGCAGAAGCGGAGGATGAGGTCGGCCGCTGAAGGTGACATGGCGGCGTGGCGCGGTATGTGGAGGTTGTCTTGCCAGTTAATGATGCGGACTTGTGTCTCGGCTGGCGTGGGAGCCATGAACGGGGCTGCCCGACCAACATCTCGTACATTATCACCCCGACCGACCACCAGTCGCACAACTGGGTGTACCCGTTCCTCTGCAGGATCTCCGCGGCGATGTAGTTGGGCGTCCCGACGAGAGAGTGCGCGACGCAGCGATTGTGGTCTCGCATCCGACGCAGTTCCAGCGGTTTCATCGGCTGGCAGAGACTCTCGTCGTATTGCGGCTCCATGCTCCCCTGTCGGTTGTGCTGCCCCTTCGGCTGGTAGTGTTTGGAGTCGTGCGTCCATCGGAAACCCGTACACAGCCCGAAATCGGTCAACTTGATGTGTCCGTCGGCACCAATGAGGATGTTGTCGGGTTTTATGTCTCGGTGGATGAACCCCATCCGGTGGACCGATTCGATGGCGCAGACCAACTCGGCGATGTAGAAGAGGGTGAGGTGTTCGGGGAAGGTGCCCAGCTTGATTAGGAGGCTCATCATGTCGCCGCCGGGGATGTACTCCATCACAAAGTAGAGGCTTTCGCTGTCTTGAAACGAGAAGAAGAGCTTCACGACCCATTCGTTGTCGGCCTCCGCGAGAATGTCTCGTTCCGCCTTCACGTGCGCGACCTGGTTCCGTCTGAGGACGTCGACTTTACGGAGGGTCTTCATCGCATACAGCTTCTTTGTGTCCGTTTTCCTCACGAGCGTAACCACCCCGAAAGCTCCGACTCCGAGAGGCTTGACCGTGTCGAACATGTCGTGGTGGAGTTTCGCACGTTTGAGCCGTAGAAAATTGGACTCTTTCTGGTACAGGATACGTCGCATCTGCTCTGACGTGTTCTCGTCGAGATTTCTCTTCGCCATTTCCATCTCCAGTTTCATCCTCCGTTGCTGGCGCTGCTGGTAGGCACGGAAGATGTTCTCGATGTGCTGCTCGATGAAAAACTTGAAGGCTTCCGGGGGTACCGACGGTCTCTGGGGGGTCGTCTCTTCCTCGATGCCGCTGTCTGAAAGCTCCGCGCTGCTCGGAGTGAGTCGCTGGGCCGAGCGGTACGCGTGTTCGTCGACCTCTCGCATCGTTTTGTAGTTGTACGAGGACGAGAAGGGAGCGGAGAAAGGAGAGTAGGAGGTCGGGTGGACTTCGGGCGGCGGGGATACGTGAACGTGCGTGCGGGAGTCCTGTGAGGTGAGTGGGGTGGGAGGGCTCGTCTGGGTAATGGGGGGCGAGGTTCGCGTGGGTGAGGAGTCGTAGCAGGCGTCTGACTCGTACTGCGTCTGCAGTTGTGTGGGGGTGGGTATCTGTACGTGCATGTGACTCGTGGGAGACGACTTTTTCTGCGACTGTTGCTGAGATATGTGAGAGGAGTAGGAGGGAGGGGGTTGCTTGGCGGTGATGGAAGGCGGTGGAGGGAGATCGCTGTTGAGGTTTATGGGAGTCTGGTACCCGGGGACTAGAACTGGCGATATTCGCCCGGCGTCTGACAGGTTGTAGCGACCGACGCTCTCTTGTTTCGGGAGAATCTGAGTCTGTTTCTCGGGCGATTGCTGCTGTTGCCAGGAGTCGCGTGACCGCCCCGAGCCGGACCCCGAGCGAGACGAGGCCGTCGCCACGGCGGGGGGAGTCGCGGTGAAATCATCCGGAGTCGGGGTTTTGTCGCCGTGTCTCAGTGCCGTGGTGCTGCCGTCGCCGCTGGCCGGTCTTGTCCCCCTCTCCTGAATGGAGGTGAGCTTCTTTGACAGGACGTCCAGTGCTGCTTCAACTCCTGAACTGTTGCAAGCCACCAGTGCCATCACAGCTGCATTCTGTAGCGAGAAAGAGGCGAAGTTTATACGGGCTGCGTAACAGAATAACTAGGTTAGGTCAAAGCTCTGTGCGTTTCTGAACATGCAAGCATAGACAACGCTAATGGAGCGGAACGCGGCGCGCTTTTTCGCAGTAACTTTCCCGCCCCCTCGAGCTCTACGACTCGGCCAAACTAACTATTAGCTCGTGCCGAAGAGGTGCCGTCCAGGCGGCGGGGGCAAAGCGCAACACTCCTGCTTCTGCGATCCTACTCAGCAGCAAAGCGACGGCGCAAGTACACGTACGTACGCTCCTCCGCTTTAGCGGCGATCGGGAAGGAGGCAAGGGTAGAAAAAAAATACGCACTACACACACACACACCGGCTAGTAGCTGCCAAGAAGCTCGTGTATGTTTTGAAAACCACCGGGAATGCAAACGGTAACCCAACGCTAATGGCCGAGAAGCGATTTTACTCTAAGGAGAGAAAGAAAATCCAGCAGGTGTCAGGCCTACAATCACATGGATGATCTAGGCTGGCAAACCATCTGCTTGCAGAGTAAGCGGCTTTTTCGTCTGCCAGACGAAAGTCTATCTACCCTTGCCTGGCTACAACCAAACTACCCACCGCAGCCACAGACAGCTTATAGCGTACCTCGCTGTATCCGTAGCTGTTGATCAATTCCTCCAGCATCTTCTTGTCCACCGTCTCCTTCCCGGCCGCGTGGAAACCGGGGTCCGAGAGCCGTTTGTCCTTGAACTGCTGCAGATCTCGCCGTATCGTCTCGAGGTGTTGTTTCCTCACGTTGCTCTGGTGCGCTCGGTTGGCGGAGCCCTGGTGCGAGGAGGATAGGTGTTTTGTCGGCGTACTGCTAGTGACACGGTTTTGCATTCTGGGCGAGCTTGTGCCTCCGTCGGCAGGCGGTGTTTGTCTCCTGAGCCGTTCTCCCTCCTTTTCTCTCGAGTCGGCCCGCTCGTGGGACCCGCCTCGCTCGAGCACAGGCTGCCCGCCGCCGCTACCGGTCGACGCGGCGGCAGCGTCTTTGTAATCGTGCAACATCTGACTTTCCGCCGCTGTACTACTACTATTCGTCCCCGGATATGTCAGTCGGTGTTTTCTTCTCTCTTCTCTCCTATCCATGAGCATATAATTAGAACTATTCGCTAGCTTACTAAATCCGAAAGTGGACCAGCAGCCGAGTTTTACGGTCTACGTACACACAATGAGGCGTACAGCTTGCGCGAAGCCAGCAAACTACCGACGCTCGCCTACTTGACGCATACCTGACATTCCGCCCATTTTTGCCAACAAAGAGCCGGCGGAAGGAATGCTTGGAGGCTTACTCAGACACCGCCTGTATAAACGATACTGGCAACACTGTAAATATTGACCCCTTGTCCTATGTACTGGCCATTAGCACTCAATTAGGTAGGCATGAAATTTTCTTGTCAGAGTAACTGTGTTAGCCAAGGAAATTGGGACAAAGAAGGTTTTCCAAAAAAGACACTTTGGACAATGTGTTTAGGGAATTCCTTCATAACTCAGTGCTGTTTATCTGCAACAAGGGCTAATGGGTCACTGTCCTGTACATATACATAGAGTTGAACTAGCTTGCCACTCAAAATCGTCCCTGCTGACACATCTTCTCCGTGTATATATGCAGCGAATACACTAACACACCAGACAATCCTACAATACATGCATACATTCAGGTCTCTTGTGTATGCCATGTACCTGTGTGCATGTGCAAAATTGGCCCTGTAAATGGGGTCATTTGTTTATTTACGAAGTTGGGCACAAGACGTGAACACGTGGAGTGAATTGGCTAAGAGTGGTCTGCAAGTGCCGATATGGGCATTTTGGGCGAGTCAAATGAACCTGAATAGGTTTGAACTGTCGACTCCCACAGCCAGACCCCAGTAAAACATTTCTTTCCTATTCTCCCTCCCTGCTTCCATAACCTTCTTCCTTTTCCCTCCCCTCTCCTTCCCTCCTTCTTTCTTTTCCTCGTTCCCTCCACCTTCTCCCCTCTCTTTCTTATTTCTGAGTATAAATTGCTGTCAATTTATTCCTGAAAGGACCCCGGGAAGGGAGTGAGGCTGCCTTTAGCAAGGAGAAGAGTAGGTTGAAAAGTAAAGGGTGTGGATACACCACAACAAAAGTCAACCAACCGACTGAAAAGAGGAAGGTGGTTCCACCCACCCTCTCCTTTTTCAAACCCATTTCCTTTCCTTTCACCTCAAATCGCTACAACTCTGTGACCGTTCTTCCTGTGTTTTCAGCTCAAAAAAACTCCCAAATGACAAATAATAGCATCTAGCTGCGTCCAACTTTCACTACCTAACCTACCTAGCTAATCCATGCAAGCACTGTAGCTTGTATGAACTTATGCGCTCATGACCTCTACTCGTATGTCGATCCATACTTTAGCGCTTTCTTGCTTGGACAATGTGTGGGCACCCGTGCATAATACTGTGGGAACCTGCCGACTGGTCATGTCATACAATACAATACAATACACGGCAGAGGCTCTGTGGTATGCAAGCAGAGGACAAAGTATGGCTACTATACCAGCAGTGCGTTGACCTGATATGGTCATAAGGCCTACCCAGTGTGGGGGCAGGTAGCCTGGTTAGCAGAAATTAAGCTGGCCACAGACGCACACTCATTTGGTGCCGCCTACAGCCTAACCAGGTTAAGATAATACTCGCAGTCTGTATGCGGTTAAAGGTGAAGCATTTAGATTTATTCTCCCACAATGAATACTGAGCTGCGATATTATTAATTGTCAACCCAATTCTGACCAACTTTCTGCACACTAAAAGTATATACACTTGTAAGTGTACTCTAGTCAGGATACCACTAATAAGTATCAGATATCTCGAGGTTTGTGGGAAATTTTTTTAATGTGTCCAAAGGTTTCCCCTGTGAGTTTGAAATTCCCACGAAAAGCTAACAGAAGGCATCCCTATAAATAGACTCTACAACTGCTACCTTTGGCTATGTAGGTTTATCGACACCCACGCAATTTGGGCGAATCTTGCAAAATTTGATTAATGCAGCAAAACTGTCGCAAATTTCAATCCTTCTGCATAATTACTTTTACACATTAAACCGCACAAATCTATCCGTAAGTACCGCAGTGAAGAATTCACTTTTTGTATTGTATATATATACACAGTTTGGTTGTGGATATTGCGAGACGTTGTGGGTCCTCTTGAGGATATGTGGACAAAGTTGGGATTCCGGGTACACGGTTGGTTAAGAGTTTAAGCAAATGAAAAAATGTTTCTCCAAAAGGAAATTAGTCTGTGCGGACCACCCACCCACCCACCCACACCTACACACACACAGTATCCAAAATCTTTTTATATCTGTACATACATCTATTCTATGCACATTATATATGGACTAACAGATACGATGTGTTTTGATATAAGCGAAATATACCTCCACGATTACATAAAGTTGCGTAATCCGTCTGTGATCTATTACACGAAGCTTGTCACAGTTATGCAATCGACCTACTCAGTAGCTATCATGGGCATTGGAGGGATCGGCATGCCGCTAGCTAAGCCACCCTCCTTTTGCCATCTGGTATGTTTTCACTCAGGAATGTCAGTCCATGTCTTTGTTTCCTGGACTGTCGGTTGACCTGTTGGGAAATTGTTTGCAGAATGCTATGCAGCTCTCTCCATGAAATGCTCAAGTATGGAACGACCTTTTGAACTCTAGCTAAGTATACTCATAACTTTTCCGACACGTCGAATTCTTGCGGGCATAAATAATACCACGTGATGTCACTGCACAGTAGTTATACTGCGTATATAGAGCACTGCCGTTGAGCCAAAAAATTTTTTACCAGCAGCTTCCTTTTTTGCTTGGGCAACGTCTCATTTTTTCCCCTCATTTTTTGTGTACAAGACGAAAAATATTTTGAGCTATGTAGGTACGTAGGTGTATGCTTGTGTGAGACTGCAATATAGCCGAATCCATTTTCTAGATTTGGGAGGCAGTGAGTGGGCATGTGGAATGATTACCTCAAAGTCTACGGCTGTCTATGTGTGGTTGTATGCATGTACGTACATTAGGGCAGTCAAATATGTGGGTTTTAGACCCCAAATGGTAGAATTTCAACACTAAACACAGCCCACAGTATATGCATACATTCGCACGAATGTTTACATACATCACATCAAGACAGTATGTTCACGTACATTATCAATACACGTTGTAATATACGTACACAGCGTTGTAAGTCAATGTGGTGCACATTTCGTGGGCCGGGTGGTTTAAACAGAAAAACCAACCGTCCAAATGCTTCATTACCATCGCCAGACCTGCCAAGTGTGTGCATACATTCAGTGTCCACAACAGTTTAGTAAACAGTCTGCATTCTTTGTATTGCCGTAAGAAATGTATAATCCACATATTATATGTAGGTTAATGTAATGACCTAGTGTGATTTTTGTCCATCCATATACGCATGGATATTAAAATGCGTCATCAAACATGTATATGTGCAGTGCCCAGACAGGGCTCATGCTGTCCTGTCTGGGTACTGCAACAGATTTGTTGGATATAATTATATCCCTAGGCAAATGAACACTGCTTGCACATGAAGGATTGTATAGGCTGATACAATCCCTCAGTACCTAGCTTATACATGTCGGTTGCCTAGGGATATCCAACAAATGTGCATACTTCTTGTATGTATATGAAAGTACGTGTGCGTGTGTGTATCCATATGTATGTACAGTACTAAAATGTGTATGTTATGCTGCATTGTTACCCTAATACTGAAGTGTACTGCTTTACCGTAATACTGAATTGTTACCCTAATACTGCATTGTTTGTATGATCAGTTCCTAGAGGCGGGTGGGTGCAATTGATAGCGTGGGCGTATGAATTTCAATGCACCTCTAGCCTGGCCCCTTGGTAACCAGATAACTCAGAGATCAGTGGAACTTCATGCTTGAGGAGGTTTTGTATGCAGTGTGTATTTACGTATATCAGTCCACTCAGCACTTAAGGAGACGCAGTGAAATGGAGAATAAATGTAGCACATATGTTATGCACTCTGATACGTGTGATTTTAAGTTAATTCGTAAAGAGTTGAACCTTCTAAATATAATAGACACTCTCAATAAAGGGCACCTCTCTCTATATTAAACACTTGAACCAGTGCTACTATAGAGTGACTTGACAGCTGGCCTACTTGTAGTTCCACACACAGTAAAGAATTCTTAGACTGCATCATAACTACTTTACTCAAGAGCTTTCAGTATTATTATATACCACAGCCAGTGGTGTGTAAAGAGAGAGAGAGGGGGTAAGGGAGAGAGAGAGAGAGAGGGGGGCAGTGAATGTGTGTGTCTGCATTCAGGTTATGTATGTGTGGCAATCTTACCAGCATAGCAGTCAAGCCTTACCCACCGAGACAGTTCCAGTATGCACTCCGAGCAATGATAACTCAGCATCGTGTGTGTCCGTCCACACATACACACAGCAACCTTTTTCAAAGGCTGGGGAGAAGGCCTATATAGTATGCTTATTGAAGTGATATCGGCCCACCATCAGGGGCACTTTGGAGCTGCCGGCCAGGATTTCTGTGGGTGAATAGTTAATCAACATTTGCAGCAGGTATTTCACACAGGATAACGGCACATCCTGGGGCCCCGGGTGCGATACATTCCTCAAGTCTCTCTCCATCGGAAGAAGTCTCATACATTATGTAGGTGCTGGAAGCTCGTGAGCTGTGGGGGCTAGTGTTGATAGCGAGTGGCGCGAGCACAGTGTCCCACAGACACTCTGTACATTTCGTTCACATGATACTAGATGCAAAATATTGGGGTGCTTCAGCCTATAAAAACTTCTGGTCTGCATGAATTGGAAGTGGAAGGTAATAAAGTGTAGATAATTTGGTGTGTATATAGTTGTATCTTCTGCGAAGTTGTCTGCATGAATTGGAAGTGGAAAAGGTAATAAAGTGTTGATAATTTGGTGAGTAGTTGTACTTTGTTCTACTACCTCATTTGCAGCACTTACTTCAAGAGGCTGCCAGCCTTTGATTAGCGTGAATCCAATTTACAGGTTTTGTTTAAGAGAACCCCACAGCCAAAAGGCTCTGGTCCTACTATATGGCCCCATTCAGTTAGAAAAGCCTTTCTATATCTTCTCTTTATGATTCTTTATGCACATATTTTTCATGCATTCAACCTGGAGTGAAATCTGGGAATGAGACGGCTTATGTGGACGAAAAGCTAGTGCTAGCTGTTTTATGTGTTTTAGTTAACTGTGGTTGCTTTCTTCTATAGATGTGTTCTTTTGCCCTTTCTGTGGGCCAATTTACAACTCCTTTTTAGTCTCTCAGGGAAGTATATATGGACATATTTTAGGGTGTATAAGTGTGTTATTGTTTTGTGCTTGGCTTGTTATCACCGGTCTTCTACCTCTTCCTGTTGTGGAGAGAGTGATAATATCATTACTTAAGAACACCAGCTATGTGATGCCTTATATAGTGACCCTTCACATGTTCTTTGATCTTCATGGTTAGACACACATTCAGTCTAGAGCTAATATATCTTTTAGTGTCTCTTTGCATTAATGGTGTATATACGCGATGCACCTAATTGTTTATTTTTGCTGTCTGCTTGTGCTTGTGTGCCGTGACTATACTAACTGGCATGCAGACAAAGAATTTCCGCTGCTAGCTCCAGAAATATTTGGCCCCTGGTTACAGTAGCTACAGGGTGTGGGGAGTTCCAGTGGACCACAACAATTAAATTCAAGGACGAGAGAGAAAGTTCCGGAAGAACACGTGTGACGAGATGATCCAGATCCCAAGGTAATGCCAAACAGGACAATAACTGGACCGTGGGTAATCTGCCAAAAAGCTATGGGTCCACACAAGACGTGGGAGTCGGTTTATGACGTTTCGACCGCTAATTTTGTGTTTACACTCTTAGGCGAGAAAAATTTGGGACGGCATTGATAGTATACGGAGAGGTTTACCGATGACGAGAACTAGGTTTACGGAAACCACGTGTACCCTCGTCTCGGCGCTATAATAGCATGGCGGGAATCCTGGCGGAGACTGGCGAAATAGCGGCAGATTCGGACGACGCGAGCCGCCGCAGCTGTCCGGGTACGCCATGGCGGCTCTCCAAGAGTTCTACACGGAGCAGGAAGAGCGGCAGCGGCGGTTTGAAGCCGGTGCGATCGAGGGCGCTGGAGCAGGAGGCGTGGCCATCGAGGAAGATTGGGTGTGAATACTTTTTATTGGGGACAGTGGGGGGAGGGAGGTAATTGTAAGCCTTGTTATGAACTCATGAAAACCAACCATATTTCCTTGGGATTTGACACATTCACATGCATATTATAATTATTGGTATGTATGGTGTAGTCGATTTGTTTGTTGTGCCTTTGCCTTTCTACCTCGTATTTAGTTTTCACATGTATGTCAATGTGTCATTTCCCCCCACTGTTATGTCTGGTATCTCCAGAAACTGAGCCAATTCTGGTACGATGACAAAACAGCCGTCACTTTAGCCAAGGAGGCATTAGACGGAGGCAGCAGAAGGTATACATGTCACAGTCATATCAACGACTATTACTACATGTGATGGGCAATGGCCACTGGTTGTATGGTAATGTTTTTAAAATTGGACTAGTCACATCTACTTGCGCACGCACACAACCGTTAGCTGGATCGCTCCCGCTCGCCAAAAATGCACTGCATTCACCTCGTGTATACTTCTCATCTCCCCAAAATGCGTTGCATTCGTTCTAGTAGTGATATAGACTAGCACTGAATGCTGAGCGCATTTTGAGCAAGAGAGACAAACTTCTGACACGAGTAATCAGATGCATGCCAGGGTTTTTGCCAGAGAGCAATTAAAAGATCGACTGACACTTGCCACACATTCACTTCCAAAAGACTATACTATACACACATTTGCTTAAGTATATACACTTCTGTAAAGCACGGAGAAAAGAGGGGGGGACCCCCTGCTCCCGCTTTAGCTAATGCACAGGTATAGCCATTGTTCATCGAACTATAAGACGTCGTCGGTCACTAGGTTAGCCTAGTCGCACTCGCAAACAACGCAGAAAGCATTCTGAGTCGATTGGTGTGCATTTCTCGGGCAGTTTGCATCATAACATGCTTTGCGGACAATGTTTCTAAAAAGACTGGATCTCGGTTTGAGTATGCAAATCTAAGATTCCTAGAATCAGGGGAAGGAAATTTTTTTGTTAGTCGGTACAATTCACAGCCCCATTCAATTTAAATATCGCCATTCATATTGCATTCCACCACCTGTAGGCAACTATTGCGTGAAATTTTTTAACAAAAGTGGCCATTTGTTGACAACAAGTTTCGCGGCTTGTCAGTTTTGTGGAGACATGTTGGTTTCTTTCACGCCGCAGCAAATAATATAATGTTTTTTCGTCTTGTTCCAGAATTACAGAGCAAGAAAGATGATAATTTGCTATATACATACCACCAACATTAGTAACAGTACAGTATATATAAAGTCCCCGTAACATATATAAAGTGTAGCTATGTTTACGCACATGCATTATATCTGTGATGTGCATGTTTACAGCTAAATTCCATTGTAAAAATCAGCACCAAAATACTTTGGCCCTGTTTATAAATGTTCCAGGAAGCTATCTATGTCTCTAGGATCCAGCACGCTACCAATTCACTCTGACAAGGCTTCCCACAGATATCTACTCCTTAGCTAGGGGCAAATTCCCCACACTTGGATTAGTATACTTCACTGTAGGTCCACTCTGTGATTCATACCTCCTGTGTGTTTGAGGCAAAGAATCCTAGTTACCCGGCGTAACTGTGTGCCCTGGCACCTGTCTTTGTTCTGATGTGGTGGCCACCATTCTCATGTGGTCAAAATATAAAGTTTCTCTCCCCGAACTTCCTCTCGGTCCTTCCCTTGTTATGTTTGCAGCACATTAGCCACATGCTCGTAAACACTCGCACATCATGTTTTCATCGTGGTCAGGCGGGGAATCTGAGGGAGATTCTGAGTGAGTGAGTGGGGTTACCGATAAAGCAAAAGGAACGTTTTGAGAGGGTTCTTAGCAAGTGTGAGGAAAACACTTATTCTTCGTAATTTGGGGCAAAGGGCCGATTTCCTAGGAGGGTAGTAGCCGTAGATGGTTTTTTCTTCGGGATATGTGGGAAGGGGGTGTGGGGGGGGCGGGGGGGGACGGCGGGGGAAAGGAACGGAGGGGTCGGGGTCTTGCCTTTCCTCAAGAGCTTCAGGGGATGAGGGGATCTAATTGCAAGATTTATAAGCGCATGGCCGCCCTGGGTGTGGTGGAACCCGGGCACGCAAGTAGCACAGGCTCCCCATGGGTTGCTTCAAGGGGGGGGATTTCGAGATATTGGGGGAGGGGGGGGGATCGTGGAGAGGGGGACAAGGGAGGCAAAGACGTGGAAGGTCGTTTCAACCGAGAGATAGCGAGGGGGTTGAGCGTGTTATTTCATCTGATCCCTCTCACTTGTTAGCCGGAAGGAAGACGTACTCGTATGCCGAAAAGAGTGGGGGAGGGGGGGGGTGGTAGAAGAGTATGCAGAAGAGGGAATGGGCGGAGGGGAGGAAGGGCGTGGCCGGTGGGGGGGTGGGGTGCGAAGATCAGGGGTCGCGGCGTTAAGTATGGGGCCTAAAAGTAATGGAGGGTTGTGGGGTCTAGGGAGAGAGGGGTGGAATGGGAGAGAAAGGGCAATTGTTTTTTAGTCAAAGAATTTTCTGCAAGGTTTATTCCCCTATCCACTTCAAGAGCAGCCTCCTGTTGATTATATACTGCGGTTGGTCCGTATGAACCGTGGCCCTTGGGGCTCGACTCGGGCCGGAGAGGCCTAGGGTCCCCTTAGTCCCGGTTTCTTTCATCCTGAGGGGACTGGAAAGGGGCCACCCGAAACAAGATGTGGAATTTATGCGTAAGAGGGGGAGCTTCCTGTTTTCGGTTCAGACAGTGGGTGGCGGGGGCTAACGGGGTATTCTTCTCCCCCTCAAATTAAAGGTTAGCAAGCGTGAGGGTGGGGAGGGGGGGGGGGGTGAGGGCTTCATGGAGGGGAGATCCCCTAAGATTGGTTATACTCACAGGTTTGGTTGAGCCAGCCAAGGAAACCCGTCGAAGATAATATTGATGGTAACATGGAGACCGGTTTTAGCCGAGTTGCAAGGTTATAAAGCTCTAGATTTTTCGGCCTTAATCTTGGCGAAGGGTGTAGGCGTACTTTAGTGATGAGGGAGGAGGGTCCGGTAGTGGTCTGGAAGGGGACGGGCCGGGTTCTTGCGGGGGTGAGTTGCAGACCGATCCGTATGACCCATAATTTGGTAGGACACTGCAAGGGGGGGGTGGGGGTCCTAAGGAGGAGATCATTGGCCTCCAACTTCCATTGACGAACAGCCACGGGTGTATGAGCCCCTGTAGGGCTTGAGAGCTAGGGAATGGAGTCTTACGAGGATAGAGGGGGGGGCGGAACTTTCGAAAGAAGGGGTGGGGAGGGGAAGGTGTTGGTGAGGAGGCCCCGAAGGCGGGAGGGAAGGATGGAGAGCCCGAAGAAGGAAGGGGGGATGAGAGGAGCAAGGGAGGTTTGGCGGAAGGATAGGGAACGACAAAGGACGAAAGGGGGAAGGTATCTGGGGAGAGGAATGTTGGGAATCAGGGGAGAAGGGAGGGGAGAATAGAAAGGGGAGAGGGGGAGTGGAGAAGAGGAAGAAGAGGAAGGAAATTTTTTTTTGGTTCTTATATGAATTTCCGTGTTTCAGTGGATATCATGTGTTGAAATCACATGTAACTCCTGCTTCTTCTCCTTGTTTACTTCCAGAACCCCTTTTGAGGAATTTCATGATCACACAAGATACCCGGTTTCCTTTAGAAAACTCTTTTGGGGAATTTTTAACATTACGTCACTGCTTGATCTCGTTACAGTGGATGGGTGTTTAGAAATGATGTAATTTCCACTTTGTGGGGAAATGATGTAATATCATTAGTTTATGCTTATCTTGTTAAGAGCTTAATTACCGTTTTCACCTTTGTTGTGGTGCATGAATGTTGTTCACTATAGTTTATGATTAAAACAGCCAAAATTTTCTCTCACAGAATTGCCTGCATTTCCTGCCCGACGTTATATGCCAAGCTGCTCCAATTAAAGCCCGCCGATTGCGAAATCTTCCTTCTCGAGTACGACACGAGATTTGCAGTCTACGGCGATAGCTTTGTGTTTTACGACTACACAAGTCCTCTGGAATTGCCGGAAACGATGGAGGAAAAGTCGTTCGATGTCGTCGTCGCCGACCCGCCATACCTGTCTGAAGAATGCCTTCAAAAGACGGCGCAGACGATCAATTTTCTGGCGAAAGAAAAAAATCATTTTGTGTACCGGTAAGTTAGTAGCCATAGAGATTAAACTGAAATATCTTAGTTCTGTTAGTGATCTAGTGCCATTCTCATCGATGTGTAGCACCCAATTTCTTAAATTACCATACCTTCAAAATAATATTATATCAGGAATTATTTTATGATGGCTTTGCAGGTCGAAATTAACCCAATCCACCACAAAACGTGCTTTTTTCAATACGCTAATGTGCGTCGATGCACGATGCAATAATACACTTATCAATCTAGGTTTTGTGTTCTATGTTGCCTGTTTCCCTGGAGACTATGTGATAGAGCGTAAGGAATTTCAAGGAGTTAATTGCCTCGGTCAGATGAATGCGTATTTTCATTTTTGGGGGACTGTCCAATTACTTTCAAATTTGTTTCCAATTTCGGTGGAATTCTTGCGGTTTGCCAGCTGTGATATTCCTTTACATGTCTTTTTAGATAGGTGTCCTAATTCTGACGGGGTGTCCTGATTAGGTTTTCGGATGGTGTGCATAAAGTGATATGCATAATGATAATGACAGTATTGAGATTCCAACACAGATGTGGTAATTTACTATTCTTTGATAATTATTTACCATTCCTGTCGGATAGCTAGAAAATACCGAGTGCACTATAATAATTATACACATGTGCATAAGACTGTCATGTGCTATAAACCCTATATCACGGATCAGGACACCTCACTGATCAGGACACCTCACTGATTAGGACAACTCACTGATCAGGACACCTCACTCATCAGGACAGCTCACTGATCCCGAGACCTCACTGATCAGGACACCTCGGTAATTTCACAGCATGTTGGGTTCACCAAATTGGCAAAAATAGAACGGTCTCCTTTTTAAAGCGAATTTCTTGTTTACAGGTGGTGGGTCATAACAGAAATAAGAGTGTGTGGATCATTTCAACGGTTGGGTAGGTTTCCAGTGAAAAATGTGTTCACGAAATTCATTACATAATTGCCTGACCTGCAAGTTCAGCTATGAATAAAGAAGAATGTTAGGAATGTGGTGGAAATGCATGCCCGACAGCTGGCGAGTGGCACACAGCCTGTTGTGCCCTGCTGTCTCAATAATGCAGCTGTCCTCCCTACTTACTGCATGGCTGCAGTTTACTCACTGTATATGAGTGAGCGGGAAAATTTGCTTTATGGTAGCAAATGTTAATTCGGGGGTGAAAAATTTCACTGGTTACCAAGTGTCCTGCAATATTATGTAGTGTTGTCCTCACAAAATTTGGTGGATAAAAATTTGCGATCCTTAAAAAAAGGTTCATGGCCACAGAGCAATTTACTTTATAGCTGGTCATTCACGACAACAGAGAGACAGCACAACAAAGACAACAGATGCGGGACAAAACTGTCATATATACTTAGACATATTAGTAATTGTAGAGAATTCGACTGCATTATAATTATGACAAGTGGGATAAATTTAATTAATTTTACTATTGTAACTTGGGACGAACTGTACTGAAAACGGGACTCCCGAAATTTTGCCAAACTACGTTAGAACAACACCCCATAATAGGTGTATGTATGAGGACAGGTATATATGTGACACATGGGTTCTGGAGGGTTATCTGGAAACACGAGTTGATTTGTGGCTGAAAGGGGTGGCAGCTGGACGCCATTGTCGCAGCCAAATTCGAAAAATGGGTCCAACATATGCTGCT
This sequence comes from Geodia barretti, assembly GCA_030341885.1. Classification (NCBI taxonomy): domain Eukaryota; kingdom Metazoa; phylum Porifera; class Demospongiae; order Tetractinellida; family Geodiidae; genus Geodia; species Geodia barretti. Next base: position 29,272 of record CASHTH010001856.1, read on the forward strand.
GGATGTGTTACAATGGATGCTATCGTGCTCTTTTGACAGAGGGTAGGGTTGAAAGTGTGCTTATTAGTGGTTGTCGCTAACGATAGAAACTCCAGAGATGAGACACCAATGAAACGAGTGATAGTGGCCACGTGGTGTAATCCTAAGATTTTAGGTTACGTGACGGAGCAAACGTATTATTGTAAGCTGTCATTTGTAAGGGGTTAATAATGCAAGAGTTGTTTTTTTGGGGAGAAAAATGGTGTCAACAAAGTATGGTCTGTGCATGATAGACATACATCAGTTTTTGTTCTCTCACGACATGTGTTGCTGCAATTAGAACGATGTGCAATTTCTAGCTCCAAAGCTACCTTGGGCACCTGGTGTCCTACCTTGTTGTGTGCAACTGTGTTGTTTGTGTCTGTGTATGGGTGGAGGATGGGAGGTGGAGGGTGACTTCTTTCTTTCTTTTCTATTGGCTAGTATATGCTATAAATATACTTTTCGTGTACGAGATGGCCTTGATTGTAACTAGAGAAGACAGTAGACTGTTGTGCTCTAGAAAAAAACAGAGTAGCTAGCACACGTGTATACGTGACTTCTCCTATGAAAGGCACGTCGGATACTCGGTGCGATCTGGTTAGCTATACCATAAGATGATCTAAACCTCCGGTCGCAGTCAACTGCACACCACTACACCACACTGGGCAAGTCGATCTCCTTACCGGCAACACGGCTACAAAGATAGCTGAACTTCAGTGGAGCGTGTGGTGTGCATATACACGTTGCAAGTTTTGATCATAAAGGGGCATTTGTGTATGAGTGTTTGTGAGTGCGAAAGGTTAGCTTTCTTTGCTGGATTAGAATGCCGTCTTATTGATTATCTACCTTTGGCACACACGGATTTGAGCAGTGTGTTTTTGTTCACCGTATGAGTGGCAGGCAGGCAGACGTCAAGTAGTAACAATGGGGAAGACACGTGTAATCCAGCACCAAATTGACTTTCATTATGTAATAGTGAAACCCATGTAACCACTTTAGAGGAAAAAGCGAGAGAAACATTCTTTCACACGGAAAGAGTGGCATACACATTTTTATTAAGTTCTTAATTTGGGGACTTGATCTAAATTTTCCTGATGTATATACGTACGTGTGCATGCAATTCATATGAAAACGGAAAATCGCGAGAGTGTGTGAGTGTTCCCTGAAGCTGCTGTTTGTTTTGCGAGAAACTGAAGATGTCCCTCCCAAATTCCCTCGAGAACCTTTCCGCTTGCTCCCCCAGCCCTTGCCACAACGTCGGACATGTGTGTTTCGAAATCGGGCCACATATTGAAATGATAACACAGAAGTCGAGGGCGATAGTACGCAGCGAGGACAATACACGGTGGGTGTTGAGGCGAGATTAATACGACCGCGTGTGTATCGTTCTTCACTGAAACTGTTTTTGATTTCGGATCTGTTTAGGTTCAACATGGGCGTCGACTTTCCCAAAATAGTGCCACCGCAAAATAAAGCTTCTCCCCACTGCCCCATACTGCAGTGTATAATTTCGTATGTTCTTATGAGTGATGGAATGCAATAGCACAGGTGATAGGGAGGTATGAGGGTTTATGGGAAAAAAGCAGGCATTCTTTGCACTTTCATTCATTCGGAGGTTTTACTCTCTCCCAAATCACAATGGATGACGGATCAACTTGGATGTAGTAATGGGATATGATGAAGTCTAATTGGCAAGTGAAGCGAGCTCACCCCAATGTGGGATTTTTCTATCGTTGCGACCCGCACTACTGCCTGCCGCACTCCGCATACAGTAATATTCTAATATAGGAGAGCTGAAAAACTCAACTTCTCGCTGCATTCCAAAAATGCAGTTGCTGCTATTGTACAATACGATTTGAAGGTTGCGCAATGCTTAGACGTGCAGTTGCCATGTAAATACGTTGGAGAATGCACATTCCGAACACTCCAGAGACTCTGCGTATAAAATGGGGTGTACCGGTTTAGTCAAAATTTCTTCACGCTTCGGTCAGAGAGAAGATGGCCAGGTCAAAATTAGAGTTGCCTGCACCGGTGCGAAATCGTGGAGTTACAATACTTATCTCCTCTCCTCCCCTCCCCTCCTCCCCTCCCCTCTCACACCCTGATCTATACCAACACAGGCAAGGTGATGGAGGGTTTAGCTAACTGAACTACTCTCCCTCAAGATGTGCTCCTTTCTTCCTCGACACACGAGAAATTTGGCAAACGATTTCAGATGTTTTGTAAACTATGACTCAAAATTGCTCAATCCGTCCTAATTATGACGCAATCTTTTCCAATTCTCCATAAGAAAATTGTTTCATTTGCGGAAGTCATTAATTATTGTTTATGATACCAAATATGATGATAATTTAAAAGATATTGCATACATATGTAGTGCTGTCATGCACGGCTATCTAAAAGTCAAGTTTGGAACCAAAAATAACATTTCACTGTCCGTACCGCAAACCACGTGTTTTGATTCCACGTCAAAAGAGTTGACAGGAAGTTTATCGTGAAGAAGGTACGTGACGTCGAATTTGCCCTGTTTGACGTGCCCCGATAGCCAGGGGGTGGAGTTAGGGGCGTGGTCTGTTGCCCGGTGTGAGGAGGGAGGGTTGTGACGGTGGGAGAGACGAGAGGAGGTGAGGAGGGAGGAGGAGAGGGAGGGAGAAGGGGGGGAGGCGTCCCAGTGCCAGAGAGTGCAGTCCTGGGAGCAAGTGAAGAGGTGGTTGGGATGGTGTCGGTGGAACTGGATCTCCCATACTGGAATGGAACAGAGACGACAGAGCTCGCTTGAATCATAACACACACACACTGGAACAATGAGAGTGGGACACCAGATGCCCAGCCACGAGAACTGGGGCAATCCAATTACGTATTATAGAGGTATGAAAATCTACTTAACTGTAGTACAACGTTTACCAGTGGGCCATCAATCTGTCTAGTACAAAGACCTAATGAAGTAACGAGGGATAACCCAATTAGAGCTTTTCATCAAAAAATTAGCGTAATTAGTTTAAGGCCATTATAAAAAGTGCCCTCTCGGCAAAAGAACATGTGTGCGAGCGTGCACTGTTGAGTAGCACCATGTGGTATGTACACCAATGGATGTAGTACTACAGTGGAACCTCGTTAATATGAACTCCAGGGGACCATAAAAAAATAAAAGGAATTTCACTATAACAGCTAGTTGTATTAGTGTTATAATGCCTGGGGATTTCAAAGTGGTGTTCGTATTAACGAGGTTCCACTGTAATAGCTTACTGTCAGCGGTGTGACCAGATAGGATGGAGACAGGGAGTTTGTCTTGTCGCAGGTCCCACAGACAGACTGTGCCGTTGGATCTACCCACGGCCACCAGGTGAGGCTGGTTGGGACATCTGTCCAGACATCGGAGCGGGTGGGAATCTCCAGAGCTGGGGGGAGGAGGGAGGTAGAGGAGAGAGAGATGGAGGGAGGGGAGGGAGAGAGGTAATGGGATGGGGGTGGATGAAGTTTGAAATTTGCTTCTAGATACGAATGTTCACTAGAATGCATCTTTGGCAGGTAAACGTGAGTAGTACAGTTTTTCGCACGCGTATTAGAATCACGTACAACATTACGGTATGTGCAGTGCCCATCACGATAAATAAATCCCACACTCGGATGACTAGGTCGCTTTAGCAAAATCTATTACAGCCACTGACGGGAGAAAATATCCACATGTTGCCCGTGGACCTCAAATATTTTGTGGTCATGGGCAGCCATAAAAAAATTTTTTAAAAAATTGAGAAGCTTAACTCAAGTGGGAAGAAGAAAAAAGAGGAGATAAACTACTAAATCTACAAAGATGGAAAGATCCAAAAGAGGGGGGGGGGTACAAGAAACACACACAGTCCTACACAATTGAACACGTAGCTATATATATAGCCATGATGTAAACAAAGCCAGATTTGAACCTTTGAAGTCGAGTACGACGAAGACACGCCGGCACCGTTGGCAAGTACGACAAAGACACGCTGGCACCGTTTGGAAAAACTAACTCCCTTTCATCTCTACTTGAAGACGGCATTCGAGTAGCTGCCTCCGTATATAATATGATCTATTTACCTTTCACGCCCACTCTCTGGCTGTCTATTGACCTTTTTGACACACACGACACAACTGAGGTAGTATATACATTCATTCATACATACATACACATATATACTACATGTACATAATAATACGGACTTAACAGCTGATCCTATAACGAACTATTGCAGTATCTAATGGCCTTACTGCATCAAGCTGGGGCTAAAAGCTCTCGCTGTGTGTGTGTGTCTGCTTGCCACACAAGCTAGGCAAAGGATTGAAATTACAGTACTTTCATAACAGAGACACAGTTCAAAGTTGGTGCAGTCTGCACGAAATGAGTGGGAGGCTAAGTAGGTAGGTAGAAAGCAACCAACAGACGTATGCACGCATGCTTGTAGTAGATATAGCAAGATTAGAACAGCAATGACACGTGTACCAAAACATGTGACGGCCCACTCTCTGGTTAACTTACAGAGACAGACAGACACACACAGTCTCTGTGTGTGTGTGAGTGTGTGTGTGTGGGTGTGCAGTGGGTGGCGGGATGGAAAGTGATCGCAGAGCCACGGGGCAAATGCCATTTCAGCGACAGCTGCGGGCAATTGGCCTAGGAAAACAAGTGGCGGAGCTAGCAACAATCGCCGAGATTACATCATGTGTGTCGCGAATTGCTTCCAATTATATATATTCATTGGACATTTCCTCATCTGTGAAGCACACACACACTGCGAATGTGTGGAACATTATTCACGAGCTGTAAACCGGTGAGCTAATCCGGTAAACAGTAGCATACACATGTGATGTCACCGACACACACACGTTTTAACTGCCACAAGCACACAAAGTACTATTCACGAGCTACAATGCACCACAGAGCTATGCATAAAGCCACAACATGGTTTTCACTGGGCAAAAACAGCAATTTACTGAGTGTGTGGTTTTGCCCACTCAAGACTCAAGTGTCTGTCGACTTCGGAAAGAAAAACACGAAAAGGGTTTCGGATTTCCCCCTTTCTTCACGAAGAAAGCAGTCAAGGTTGTTCTTTTCCCACTCAACTGAAGCTGTACCACAGACTAATAGGGTTCCACATGTGGGTGTGTGAATTTACCCTCCTCCTCACTTACTCAGTGAGCATACAAAGCAAGTGTGGGTACATGACAGTGGTACAGATACTGTAAGTAGGCGAACAACTGCCCCACAATCCTACATAACTATGCACATCGCTACTATTTGGACTATTGTACTGCATACTCCAGCTACAGTCAAGGTAACCATGACGGTCGGTTGACATGTCCATCCTCCCACTCACTTGATAAAAGTACGAAAGGTTTAGGTCACCCTATTGTCTACAATAATTGTTTGCGCTGCAATCTCCAATGTTGGTTGGCATGTCCTTCACCCCACTTGCTTGCTAAAAGTAAGAGAAGTTTAGTTCACCCCAAAAATTGTTTGCACTGCACTCTCCACTCACCCACACATGTATGCTCCAAAATGACCTGGACAATAATTTCAGTGAATAGTTACACATGTGATACTCACATGACCACAGTTACACATGTGATACTCACATGACCATGATTCTGGAGGGGGTCTCAACGGAGGGGGCCCTGAGGTCCCACAGTTTCAGCTGCCCACTGGAACTGGTGGCCAGCAGCTCAGTCTTCATTGTACTCACCAGACCTGTGACCACTGCATTGTCCGCATTCTCTGGAGGGAGAACATAATGCTGCGTATAAGTATACTGCATTTCATTTGTATTGGGCATGATGCTGGATAACCTGTGTCATCCCTATTTACTAAGTACTTCTGTACTTAGTGATATTATGTCAAAGCTTTGCAGGATTATTACTGATGGATGTACATAAGAAAATTAATTGTGTTTGCACAATTTTTTTCCTCTTGCGTCCACATACACCCACACACAATGCATAAAATCTTGTTAACTATTAGCTTTCAGCAATTCTTGCGAATAAAAAAAAACAAGCAATTTTTTCCCCCAATCAACATAAACACTCTACAGTTAAAAAACAGCACTAACAGCAGGTATTCTATCACACAACAAAGTATAAAGGACTCAAAACATTCAGAATTGTCATTCACCTATGGTCCTTAGGGGGGCTGAGTTCTCAGGATGGAGAATGTTTATTCTTCCGTCCTCTCCTCCCGTTGCTATGGTGAGTCCACTGGTTGCCACGGCAGTGACTGGGCGTGGCTGGAGGCGGGTGGTGATGTAATGGATTCTGTCCCACTGCCGTGACCGTGTAATGGTCTGAGGGATTGGGGGAGGGGAGGAAGAGATGAGGAAGAAGGAGAGGAAAGGTTAGAGAGACAGGTGATACGAATGGACATAAACAGGAAAGTTGCGAAGACCCGATAATATCATCATCAACACACTCATCGGAAACCAGGAACTCCTCACAAGTGTGTCCTCTATTCTCACTCGTGTATAGTATGACTTTTGGCCAGGGACTCTTTTCATGAACTGTTTGTCAGTAATCATTAGGTAAGGTAAGGTATTTAAGTATTTGTTGTCTACCTTTTGTGGAGCTCTAAAGTGGAGCAGTGCTACGGAGCCAGACGACAGACCGACAGCCATCCTCTCCTCGTCCACAAACCGTAGGTCCATCACGTCTCCCTCCACTCCCACCTCACACACACGGGCCGGTTCAACGAATCCCTCTTCGGAGGGGTAGGGAGCCGAAGGGGAGGAGGGAGGGGAGGGTGGCGCAGATGGGTCATAGCGCCACACTGCGACTCTATTCACCTGAAAGATGATGAAAGAAGCTTCTTTTTGCTTTCAGCACCAGGGATTCAATAGCAAATGTTGCTCCTTTACGCATAAAAATAGCTATAAACCCATTAACGTTAACGTATTGGGAATCTCTGTAGCACTGCGCTCTGAGCGAGCGCGCGGCTGAACAGGTACTCTAATTGACGCGCACCTTGTCGTCCCAGCTCCCCGCGACGAAGACATCGGAGGGACGAATGGCGCCCGACGGCTGAGGCTTCCAGCGAACTCTGGAGATCTTGTAGCCCACGTACTTGGCCACCGACGTCCCTGCTGAGCCATCAGCCATCGGATCGATCCCGTCGTCGACCGCGCTTTTTGCAAATATAAGCGCACATGAGCGCTTGTGTCTTTGCACCACGTGTCGAGTGACGGAGGGGTTAAATCACTTCCCTTGGGTGTCGTGTAGTTTCTAGAGCGTCACTTGGCGGCGATAGCGGTGGGAGAGAAGGGGATATGGACGGAGAAAAGCTTCTTCTGTTGGAGAACGCGGCCAAAGACGTCATGGTGAGCCGGGAGACAGCTGCCTGTGGCTTATCACCATAGAACGAGGGGCGTGGCTCAGTTGGTCGGCTGCAATACGAAATGAGATCGGCCCTGGTGTGATTGCCGTTTATATCCCTACCTCTTACGATAGCTGAGAGCAGGGAACGGTGCAATGAAAGAACGGTTGCTCTGCGTGTAAAGCGATTGGCCCAAATTGGGTTTAGTAGTGGTATTTTGCATTCGTCACTCACTGAAACTCATGCACACAATAGGTGAATTGCTGCCAAAGGTAGTCTGCTTTCAATGTATGGCAGTCTACATACATATACCGACCATGAATTTTTCAAAAAGGTTTTGCTTATCGGCACAAGAGAAGGGGTGTGTCGTGTTGTAAATGGAGTTCTCACGTGGTCTATTTCTCTCTCTCTCTCTCTCTCTCTCTCTCTCTCTCTTGCAGTCTCCGCCGTATGCAGTGTCGGTGGAGAAGAGGAGAGAGGCCGAGGCCATCTTCATGGACCTCAAACAGACGCAGAGACCCTACGATGCATGCAAGTTCATTCTCGGTCAGACGCTAACAACACCCCTGGTGTGAGGGGAGTGTGGGAGATGATGAATATCTTGAATCTTTTGAGAGAATAATAGAACGATTTTGAAGTTTTATTGGCAGTTTATATAAGTGATAAACTTAAGAACGAACTGAAATCTTTCACTGGGCCCTTATAAATTTAGCGCTGTCACATTCACTTTAAAGCTAGTAGTTCTCTGTCAAATCACAAGATTAAGTTCTTTTTTCCCGAGAAAATGTTACAATTATATTGTGTTAGATGTGTCTCTCCACCCCTCTACCCCAGAGAACAGTAGTTCAGACTACGTGCTGTTCCAGGCTGGGTCCACGGTTAGAGATGCAGTCGTCAGAGAATGGGAGGTCCTGTCGGGAGGGGAGAGGGTGGGGCTCAGGGGATACCTTCTCCATTACATCACCTCCAGACCAGAGTCAGTTCACATACATCAGTGCAAGGTTGTACATACTGTATGTGCATCATTTTTGCTTGAAAATGTCCGTGCCCCTTCAAAATGTGTATGGGCAAGATTCGTCCCTGGTTCTCACAAAAAGAGTGATTTGGCGATTTTGGTGGCATGCCAATGTGCAATATGTTTTAGAAAGAAGCTTTGTTGGAGGTATAATCTCTCTCTCTCTCTCTCTCCTCTCTCTCTCTCTCTCTCAGCCTAGTGTCTTATGTGAGAGAGCAGCTGGTGCAGACGGTGGCTCTGATGGTGAAGAGGGCAACACTCGAGGAAGATCGCAGAGCTCTGTTTGACTCCGTCTTCACGACCGTCACCCAGCTACTCATGACCGACAACTCCAAGATGGTGGGTCTGTAACACCGCCATTTTCACGGCATATTGAACACTACTCACTTCTTTGCCTGTGAGCACATATACACCAACTTCTTTGCCTTTTTCTCTACCTACAATGCTCTAATCTGAGGTAAACCAATGAAAAAACATGTATTCATCTGTGCTAGCACTTGCGTGCTTACATTACTCCCATACATTTTCTTTCTGTTTATACGACCTTGAGTGTACTATAATGGTTTTAATTCGCTTATGCCTAAAATCCTATTGTCTAAATAGGGTGCCAGCTTACGAGTTTGCTATCCCACAAAAAGTGGGTCGGACTGTATGTATAATAAATGACGTCATCAGTACATCGCCATTACGTCATAATTTATTCCACAGAGGCAGTTGAGTTGTTCTCTGCTGTCGGCTCTACTGACCGAGTTCTCCAACTCGTCCGGATCCAGTAACATTGGTATGCCCATCGAGTTCCACGTCAAATGCAAGATCTCCATTCAGGTGTGTTCTCTAAATGCCATATTGGGCGTGTTCTCTATAATATACTTCGACATTGGGAATCAATAGCTTCTCTACTACAATGATCATAAGCTTGTAAAACACGTATATACACTATTTGTAGCAAGATTCACATCCTTTTTAACGCACACCTATTTAGGATGAAGAGCTACTTCGTATCCTGGTGTTCACGGTCCAGTTTCTCCGTCAGTACGTCTCCATTGATCTCTCTTCCCTCCCTCCCTCCCACCTCTCCCTCCTCTCCAACTTCCTCCATCTCCTCTCAAAGATCCTCACCTGGGACTTCCAGATTGCGAAATTCTCACCCGTCCCGCTCAATATCTCCGACGTTGCCACGGTGACCCTGCGACCGCCGCGGTCGTACGCCGCGACCTTTCTCGACCCTTCGTTTCTGGAACTCTTGTTCTCGCTGCTGGGGAAGATGTGGTGCAACGAGGACCTGTTACATCATCTTACACAAGGTCTGACTCAGTTGGCGTCGCTCACGAAGCCAGTGTTGGCGTCTGTTGAAGAACAGCAGAGGTATCTTAGCAGTTTCCTATCCGGTCTTCTTGGCTACATATCTGTCAGGTAAGCAGTGTATAAAATGTGTATTGTATAAGCTCACAGGGGTATATATGTATAATATTATATAGGAGACTATTGACAATTATTGTATGAGTTTTCCCCAAAAAATGTATAATTTTAAAAACTGAAGAGAATTTCGGGGGCATAAAATACTCACCGTTGCAAAAATTACACATACTTAGGAACAGATGATGAAGGTACGTGTACACTATGGAGGGTTGAATAGAGAGTTTTTCCTGTTCTTCTTCTTTCTCCCAACCTCTCTCCCTCCCTCCTTCAGACCTGACCTGACAAGACAAGAGGTGTACGGACTGTCGTGCATTCTTCGTCGCCTGGCGACAAATTTCAGCCCCTCCCTCTTCTCCTCCCTCCCTCCCCCACAGCTCTCCCTCCTCGTCTCCTCCCTCACCCAACTCACCTGTCTCACCGCTCACAAGTCTGCCACGGAGGAAGAGGTGCGGGGAGTTCAAAATACAGAATTCTGATTTGAAATTTGCATAAATCTGCGGCGCTAATATGGTGAGGGGTTGCATAATAATTTTGAAGAGTAAATTTTTAAGTGTTCTAGCTGAATACCTGGACTATAGCTGGAGAGTGCTGGAAAAATTGGGGGGGGGAAACCAAATGCGCTATACCAACGTGTACGCATGCACGAAGCGTTATGTATACTGACTACACTTTACTTCACTTTATTTTCTCAACTCATCTCTTTCTTGTGTAGTTAAGTAAAAGGGTGCTAGAAATCAATATTACGTCCACCCCCGTGCGTGCAGGGGTCTAATAATTGGTTCTGTGTATATCTGTTATAACCCCACATTGTAGGATGCATAAAGTGTTGCACATGCTCTACAGGGGAGCGAGGAGTCTCTAATGTATATCTGTTGAGATCCCACATTGTAGGGATTCATAAAGTGTTACACATGCTCTACAGGGGAGCGAGGAGTCTCTAATGTATGTGGAGTCACTGGACCACTATATGGAGGTGTTTGTCAGTCTCCTTACGGAGCCACACCCCCTCCCTCCCTCCCTCCTCGCCCAACCCTGCATACAAGTCTTCACCTCTTACCTCAAGAGCAAACTGGTCGCCCCTCGCGGCTGGCAGAGCCCCCATCGCGAAGAGGAGGAGATTTTTGAACTCGAGGAAGACGACCGGGAGGCGTTTTCGGACCAGCTTCGTAGCATTGGTTGCATCGCTCGCTCAATCCCCCACCGCTCCCTCCCTCTCCTGGTCCAGACTATCCACCAGTGTACCGAGAGCTGCATGGAGAAGTTGGAGGTCATCCGCCGTGACTCTCTCACGCTCTACTCGAAGCAGAACGATCTCGACAGTACTTACGAGGACCTCCATTGGCTGGTTCTCATTTCCAGCTTCACGCTATGCGATATCACCAGAGGTTAGGACACCTTCTTTCACTTCACTTGGAAGGGCAGTGTTTGTGAAAACTACGAGGTAGAAAGGCAAAGGCAAAGGCACAACACAAATCAACTGTATATCTGTTATGACCCCACATTGTAGGATTCATGCACGAGCACTTGAAACCAAGTTGTGTCCAATGTTGCAACCCTCACTCTAAGTAGATGCTGGTGTGTCACTGAAATTTCGTAATCCTTGCTTTGCCCATACCAACTGTGACTATTGCTTTTACTCGCTAAAAATGTGTTGCGTTGGCTTTAGTACTTGTCATTATGTACTGTATATCTCTCCATTAAAAAGGAGAAGAGGTCCAGATACCTGCTAACCTGATGCGCTACTCCATCCAGAGACACAAGGAGCTGGGGTCAGAGTCCGTTGCCACGGAGGACGTATCGCAGCTGGTCTGGCGGGAGGGCGGCGGGGGGCAGGTGGACCTGGGCTCCTCCAATCTCGACCCAATCGTCTCCCTCTTCTTGTCTCTCTGTCGCCTGTGTATGGTGGAGAAGACATTCATCAGTGGAGGGTTGATTGACATTCTTAGTCCGCAGCTCAGCTCAACTCTTGTCTGGTGTCTGAGTCATGTGACTCATCCCTACGTCCACCTCACCGAGGACAGCTACGATCAGGTTAGAGATTTAACCCCTTTACATTGGGTTAATCACGTCCACCTCACCGAGGACAGCTACAATCAGGTTAGAGATTTAACTCCTTTACATTGGGTTAATCCCTTACCAACTGGTTCGTGTTAAAAACGTAGAGCTTTAGGGTTTGGTGTGAACCTATGTACAGTACATGTAGATGCTAGTCAGGTGGATGTTTTAACTCCTTGTCATCAGGTTAAACTGACCCCTCTACCTCTCGCCAACTACGAAGTTTTTGGTACACTTTCGAATGACATTTTACCTTTTCTTACTGGTTTTTTTCTTTTAACCCCATCCTCACTGTGCAGGTCAGTCTTCCCCTGCTGTCGGTGTTTGGGAAGGATGCTCCTTCGAGTCAGTGGCTGTGCGTGTTTTTACTGGACAAGGTGACCTTTAACCTCTCTGTCTGGTCAATGGAGGAGTCTGTTGCCGTGGATACCGTCGCACTACTGGGGACTCTCGTCAAGAACACTGACAGGCAAGGAGAGAGAAAATAAACTCGTCATTTTTTACTGGAAAGTGAGGTTGAGATATCATTAGTTGTCTGAATTTCGTGTGTGTGTGTGCCGTTACCAGCCTTGCGTGTGACTACGCCTTATATACTTCACTTTATTGTCGTACATGTACTACATATGTCTCCCCCCTCCCCCCCAGAGCGTCTGTGATTGTGAAATGTGATATGATCTGGTCCCTAATGAGAGGGTTTGCCTCCGGAGGACCCGAGGTGGCCCCCCTCCCTCCCCGGGCCCAGCGAGACCTCGTCTGCTCCCTCGTCAGATGTGCAGTCAGAGAGTCCAGACAACCCTTCCTCTCTCAGGTTTTATAATTCAAAGTAACTATCAATAGTTAGACACGAGTCATTGGAAACTACGCAGATTTAGGACGTGATTTAGGAAGCCTCGGGCCTTGTAGTAGCGTCCCCGCTGTGCTCGGAACACCAGGGCCTCGCTGCCGTCTAGGCAGAGCACTCTACCCACCGAGCTTACCAGGCAGCCAAGAAGACAGAGCAAATTCTGCAATATAATACAACACACGGTAAAAAACAAACCCAAATTCTGTGCATAGTGTGTCTTGTTTTTTCTCGTCAGTTTGCTGGCCCTTCTTCACCAGAGGTTCTCTACTCTGGTTCTGACCAAATCTGAGACCAGGAGAGAGCCACGCCCAGCGACATCAGGAACTCTGTGGTCTCTGGAGGCCCGTGCGGACTGGCACTCAACACCGACCTGCCTCATACAGGTGTGGGTGGGGCTCTATAGTCACTGAGGTTGCTCTATCTCAGAGGGTCCTATCGAGGTCCACTGTATTCTGAGTCGCGCCGTTGTTTCCTTATGTAGGAGTTCTTTGACTACCTGCTACCTCTACTGCAAGCCTCAGTCCAGTTGCTGGAGCTGTACACAGACACGCCAGAGGTCGTGGGGGTCATTCTCGAGCTCTTTGCTCTGTCAACTGAGAACTACATCGTCTTTCTCAGCCAGGTATGGAGGGGGTGGGCTTCATTTGGAGATATGAGGGTGTTTTAGTCAATACTACAGGCTGACCCGACAGTTTAAAGGGAATGTGTATTATACTATAGTAGTACTTAAGTTTAGAACTAACCAATGCAAGAATAAAATGATGTACATGTACAGAAATACCACTGAAATTTGGTACTTGCGTTCACTTACCAAATAATGACTCACTAGTTATCATTCCTTCTTGTTTTATATATGTCAGGATCATACTGTGGAGCTGTACAAGGTGTGTCTGGATCTCATTCACTCGTACGCCCGTTCCAATACCGGCAAGTACAGGAGAACCGGTCTGGGTCCGGACGAGGAGGAATCCTGCGAGGACCTCCTGCAATTTCCTCAAAATGATACACACTCACACCGTCAAAGACTACATCGACTTTGGTAGCCCTCACGGTCAGCTCTCTCTCTCTCTCTCTTTCTCACCGCACCCAACACTAGCATTGTAAAATTGACGAGCGAAGCAAGCCTACCTATATCACTAAGTACAGTTATACTTAGTATAATAGGGATGGGCACGGTACCTAGCAATCATACTTCACTTGTTATAACTGAAGTAAGGGCACGTCACGAGTCCCACTGGTGTCCAGTTAGAGGGGTTCCACACGATGTAATGCTCCCAGATGATTGGTACACATGTGTGCCGGTGTCTCGTCTGTCTACCCATGGAGAGTCAGTGAAGCCATTGACGTGGTCGTAGCCGGACTGAACACAATCCTCCCTCTCATGACCAATGAAATCCTCAAGGTCTCCACTTTTTACAACCTTAGTACTTTCTCTATCCTCCTCCTCCAGATACATCTTCTACCTAGCCTTACATTTACCCTCCCTCCTATACTCTGGTTTCCTTCCCCTACACAAGCCCTTCTTTCATTTACTACTATACAATTCTCTCCTTTCTGGGTTTTTCTCACATCACTGAACTGTGCTATATATCAGAATTAGCTCAATTTTTGTCCTTCCCTCTCTCTTACCACCCCCCTCACACACACTCCTTCCCCCTCAGTTCCCTCTATGTCGCAGTTCTACATTCTAGTCAACTATGTCTGTGAGAGTTGTCCCAAAGCTCCCACATTCCCCACCAGTTGTTTCCTCACCTATGGACCTACTGGGACCGCTACACAACTATGGCCCTGAGTCAGATCCTCTGTCTAGAGGGTATCGAGGGTGTGGCTTCCTGCCACGCCCGGGCGGTGCCTCCCCACGTCCACTCCTCCCAGACTCTCACAAACGTACTACAATTTACACTTCCTTAGGTGTGTTCTAGCAAGGCAGGTGTGTTGTTCTGCCAACGACAGGGGTGTTCTCAGCAAGGCAGGTGTGTCTAGACAAGGCAGGTGTCTAGCAAGGCAAGGTGTGTCTAGCAAGGCAGCAAACACGTCAAACTATTTCGGAGGCCCAGTGCAAGTGATTTCCTTTTTTACTACTCCCTGCACAGTGATTTTGATCAAATGCTGACGTGCTCATGTGTATATGGACAGACCATCATTCACGTGGCAGCAGTCTATGCATGCCATCATATGCTACCACAACGGTAACTATCTATGCTACCTGTATTACACTGCTTACGTAGACTCACACTGCAGAAATCAGTAGTTATACAGGACTTGGGCGTACATCTGTAGTTGTTTGATAGCATAGGCATGAACCGACTGTATGAGCTAGTGGGTATCTGGGTGGTTGTCTCAGCCTATATCCATCCTACATGTGCAGGTTCATACATTATTTGCCTAAGGATATCCAACAAATCTGTTGCAGTAGCCAGACAGGACAGCATGAGCCCTGTAGGGCGAATGCTGTCCTGTCTGGCACTGCACCATATTATATATTATAGCAGATGTGTATGCATAGTGACTATAGTTGCAATTTTGATAGAGAAAACCACAAGCCACTGAAGTTACTTGTGTGAGTCATGCACACATTTTCAGGTAACTCTTATCATTTTCCGGCTTTAAACAACCCCTTCCCCTTTCTCACAGAAACTACCTGTCCCGTAGCCACCGGAGTCCTCAGTCTCCTCACGCCAGTCCGATCCCCAGAACCAGGAGAGCCGGCTCATGAGGCCTTCTCTCAAAGGTCTCTGCACGGATCCTCCTCTCGTGCCCTCGTGGATCGACTCCAGGAGCACCTTCCAAAAGCACTTTCACATCAGGAACAAGCCTCGAGCAGTTTCTACACCGTTTGTGACAGTTCTGTGTTTACAAAATGACGACACAGACACACGAGAACGTTTGCATCATCAGTGTTTCTTTGTTTTTCAGCCATTATCGGGCAACTGCTCTGGCGGTATCATATAGGGCCATGTGGCATTGCTGTGAAGGATGTACGCTTTTATTTCATAGTGAAGAGACTTGTAATCACTGCTAAGGAGTGGAGAACATATGGTGTACTTGCAGTGTTGGTGGAAAGTTCACGAGCAGACAACTTTTGGCCTGAGGTTAATTTTTGTAGGTTGTTAAGGCACCCACGAAATTCAGTCGTAGACGAAGAACAAAGATTTCCTCCCCTACATGTTTTCTATGTTTACACAAGCTGCAACAAAGGCATGTGGTGCTCCCTAATTAGAATCATAACTACGTAGAACAACGCAACACATTTTGGTGAGTCAATGCGAGAGTCACACGTGACATACACTCCATACTATGGCAATAGCGTCCGTATAATAATGTGGAACAAGGGACACTATGGGGCCAACGATTTTGTCCTTTGTAGAGTAGAGAAAACAGAAGTCGTCCCTATCTCGGAGGTCAAATAATACACTAAAGTATTAGCATGGATCGAAACAAGTGTCCCTTGTATAAAGAGTTGTCCCTATTTCAGAGGGTCCCTTATCGGAGGTCCAACTGTAATGTGGAAAAGACGATTAGGTAGACTTGCTCCACTTGCCAATTATGCTTGCTGTGTTGTGTTGAATATTTAACCTCACAACTAAGAAACAGCATTCTAACTAGCTATAGAGTCCATACGTCAATGTTATTATGTAATCCGACGCAATCAAAATCCGAGGGTGTCCAAGAGAGGATTCCTAGCAGAGGGTTTCTGGAGAGAATGTTTGGATTTCCTGAGACTCAGTTCTGGGTGGAGCTGGCACTGTGGGAGGAGGGAAAGGATTGCAAGCAATTTGGAGTATGTTCATACTTTTTGATAGTAGGCACTGCCCTACCCTATTAAATTCACAGACTGTTCTATATACTACTGTACTAGAGGAATGCAACACGTTATTGTGGACAAACGAGCAGTTCAATATTTCACACGTGTTTTCGTTATTTAGAATAATGTAGATCATTACGGTATGTTCAGTGCCATCACACATAAAATTCCTGCATTGACATATATGACTATACTGACTATACTGCTACATACATACTGAGTACAATAATGTACAGACAGGAAAAGGCAGGCATGCATGGATATGTTTTGACAGACAGCAGCATGCATAGAGTACTGTCCTACATGCATACATACTGCATACTTGTTGGATATCCCTAGGCAACCGACATGTATGAAGCTAAGGGATTTTATCAGCCTATACAATCCTACATGTGTACACAGGGTTCATACATGTCATTTGCGCTAGGGATCATCCAACAAATCTGTTGCCACATATACCTACATATCCCAATACAAAATTTGATTTCGTGGCATATATATCTCTATCATCTAGCGTGCACCAAGTTGAGTACGCACGGATGTATACATATACATCTCTCGCAGACTGCACCTTTACGCTGGTGGCAATGTGTAATGGCAAGAGAGACGTTGTTGTTTCCCCAAGATACCCATTGCGATGGCCACTGCCTCCACCAACATCTTACCATCGTACCATGAAGGCAGTCCGCAACTCACTCCGTGTTGTCAAGACTGGTTCAGTGCCACATGGTCACCATCTTTTCCAGACACGCTGCTAGAGTGCTTGTGGTGCTCAGCTTGTGATTCTGGCGAGAGTTGAAGGTCGTAGTTTTGAAAGCTCCTCCCAGTGACTTCCACCGTGAGCCACGTCATCCAGTTCAGATACCACATCAAAATAGTCACCAATATCGACACACAGTGTGAACGTGCAATATCGGCTAACTGGTTAGATAAAGATCATTAAGCGTACTGCGTACATTCACACATACCTAGTGTGGATGTTGGGAATGGTAGGAGTGGCTGTGTAGTGGTGACTGGTGCTTCCTCTGACACTGTGGACCTGCTGCTGTGTTGCCTGCAGTACAGTCACACATGCTTTCAGTGTTAGCTCGGACAAGCTTGCAGGATTACAAATGGGGATCTGAACTACATAGGCACTGGATTGGTGTGGTAATTCCTCTTACAAGCCTCGCACA
>CASHTH010001857.1:0-48201 GCA_030341885.1 Geodia barretti
TGTCGCGGCTCGCTTCGACGCGTCATTAAAATTCAGCCGGCCGGTAGGCTCGCTGCGCAATCTATATACGCCACACAGAGGTGTTTGGACAGTAAACGGCCTGGGTACAAGGCTGCATGCGGATAGAGTAGCTATAGGGTCACTCTAAACTTTGTGCTGTGATATTGTCAGCAAAAAGTGATTTAGAGTAGATTGGGACCTCAGCACAATATGATGAGGGATCTCTCTACTCAGTGTTTGTTTGCGTAACAATCTGTAAGAATGAAGGGTTCTCTGGTAAGGGCTACGTTATAGTAATACTCTACTGCACACTGTGAAAATTATCACAGTAACACTAAAGGCATTGTTAGCCATGGAGTAGATTGGGACCCCAGTACAGTGGATCTTCACTCTATTCTGTAGTAGAGTATGTGTAGAAAATGAAGGGTTGCCTGGTCGAGGTCATCTTATAGCTGCAAAACAATGTGTGAAAATTGTCACAGTAACACAGAAATGTGTAAGGGGTGGCAGACCGGACACAGGGACTGAACGAGTCCCATCGCGGGCCCGCGTGGGGTTGATTACATAATTATAGCCAATGCGGCGCTCGGCCGCGGATCCACTGTCTACTGTGGAAAAATGAAGTGCATCGTGCTGACTCTTTCTCTTCTTGTGGCTGGAGGGTGTCTTCTGCGGACAGCTAACGGCCGTATGTTTAGAGCATTCACGTAGTCACGGGCACGAAGAGCATCTAAGAATTTTGCCCTTCCTACACAGAGTGCCATATTACCATCATTGGACACGAAGACTGCTACATAGCTGGATTCCAGCAAGACGTGACCTGCGTTTTCAGTTGCCAGAACGTGGCCAGCATCCAGTGGTTCCTGATTTTTGGAGAGTACATGCTACCTATAGGGAGTCCCAGTACTGACACTGAAGCAGTGCTGTCCGTGAATCTCCAGATACGTAATAACGGGACACAGTACAAATGTGTAGTCAGAGATACATCTAACGTTGGGTATGATGGAGACAATCACCGTTTATGTCAGAGGTAAATGTGCATAACATTAGCTAGCATCATCATTAAAATCTCTCCTGATTCGTGAGGATCGGTCACTGATCATTTTCGATTCACTTCAATTCTCCCCCTTCTTATCATCCCCCTAAGACTTGGAATGTGTGCTAGAGTAATGGGTGGAAATACTACACAGTATCACTGAGTCTACAACTCTTTGTGTGCAACTGTTTGTACAGACAGAGTGTCTCAAAAAGAGTTTTGATAATGCGCCAAGAAATGGGTAACCACAGTTTCACTACTGAGAATTAGTGCTCTGTAACCCGATGCCTAGGTACTGTCGTATGTGTCTCCCCCAACTGAGCCCCTTCTTTTTCTCTCTGTCATCACTCAGAGCTGGAACACTCACTCAGCATCAGTGCCTCGCAGAAGAATCCGGTGGTAGCTGGTACTACGCTGACCCTCACCTGTACAGCAGTGAGCAGTAGACCCAGCCCAGCTCAACTGGATCAACTCAGATGGGGCCACAGTCACCTCCACTTCTTTCATCACCGTGTCTCAACAAGTTGTTGTTGGATTTACTACCACGTCCACCTCACATTTGACCCTCTCAAGACGTCACATGCAGACACCTATACCTGCTCCTGTGTCATTGATTATCCCAGCTCAGTTGCCAACACCACTCACCAAGTCATCGTCCAGAGTAAAGTGTTACACACAGAAAAGACCCTGTGTAGTTTGTACAGTCCCAGCTTTTTATATGGACTCAGAACCTAGCATATTACAAAGCTACCCGGGGATGGATTTTGTAGGGCAGAGGGCTAAAGCCACACCATTATAGTGCATAGGGTGGGCAAGCTACAGTAAAATCATGCTGATGTAGCTACCCCATGCTCTTCTTAACATAGTGTTCAGCTCATGCAACAGTTAGTGCTGGGGAAAACATGCTGGCAAATGCGTAATAGTTCAACTTTGTAAAGGGGGAAGAATGGTGTTACTGTCTATGAGCACACAGTAGAATTGACGACAAGAAAATTGCCCTATTTAGAGAAGTGTCTCGCTCATTAAGAATAGCTGATGCATGTGCATGTGTGTGTGTAGCTTGTAACAAAGTTATACTCTTTCAGCAAGATGGAGTATAGGAACAATGAGCTGGACGAAAAAACTAATAAGGGCTACTACTTGATGATAGTAACTGCAGCTAGCTACAATTTCCCACGGAGCATGTGCTCAGAGCAAAACAAAGTAAAGTGTTAGCACACATTCTTTATACAGGTTCTTTTTGCAACCTGCCCGTTATCCACACTGTATTATGATTCCTCTCCTACAGTCCCGCCACCAATTGTGAGCATTGTGAGCGACCCTCCTCCCTCACAGGGAGTGTCGACTGGTGACACTCTCACCATAACATGCACTGCAGTCGTCTCTAAACTGTGTTGACACACCGACCACAGTCGATACACGATGGACGACAGAAACTCTCTCCGCGATGCTCCCCGTGTGACTGTCACCCAAGTATCTACCACACCACCATATGAGGTCTCTGTCTCCATATCTTCCCTCATATCCAGCGACACCGGAACCTATGAGTGCTGTGCTCAGATCCATTCTGTGGGAACTCCGTTGGTTAATGACAGTGACCTGGTTCATAACTCCATCGATATATCTGCCTGTAAGCCGATCTCCTCTGCCATTATGTTTGAAGTGTGTTAATAGAGAAGCCTAATCCCACCCAGGGCAGCTCTTTTTTTCCTCGGAGAAAAGAGTTGTCCTGAGTGTCGTCGTGATGTTTGGTTTGCCTTTACCTTGAGACCTTGTTGTTGACACATTATACAGTGCATGCATTAGCATTTACCATTGGTGTGTGCTTACACAGCTCTCAGTGTGGAGGTCCTGGTTGATTACGAGGTCCCCTGTGATTATGAGTATCCCAGTCCACCATACTATCGTCCGTGCACCCCAATCTCTCTGCGGTGTGAGGCACGCGGGGCATCGGGAAGCGTCAACTACCGCTGGAGCTCTACAAACAGTGCTAGTTTCGTGAGTGGTGGGACAAACATGACTGTTTCTACCGACATGCTCACTTACCTGGACGGCGGCTTACACACCTGCTGTGCACATGATGCACAAGGAAACCGTGGTTGTGACAGAGTGGAGATGGTTGTTAAAGGTGTGTGTTGAAGCATTATAGTACAAACTTATTGTCATTCATGACAAAGAGATTTTATAGTCTTATCCTCACAAGCTTAAGAGCTCTGTTAATCACAGAACGTTGCTATGGGGTTGCACAAGAAGTATCTGAGGCAGGGGTTTCTTGTTTATGTAGCTACCACATTCCTGTGTTAAAAATGGAATGTGGCAGCTATTTTTAGGAAAAAACATTATTCACTGGGGCCTATATATACCATCTCTGGCTACAGTTAATACCACAACATAATGCAGGGATGGGACTGTACATTGATGACAGCGAGTACATCTCTGGAGCTGCAGTTGCAAATAACTCGATTGTGGTTCCCAGATCCTCATCTTGTACCAACTGCAAACTCGACATCTACTGTTGCACAGACAGAGCAGGGCTCCAAATGGAGTTTGTGTTCCCCGACGGCATCAGGAAGACAACGACCAATGACTACTACAACATGGAAGTGGAGCGGCTGACTAGCACG
The DNA here is from genome assembly GCA_030341885.1 of Geodia barretti. Lineage (NCBI taxonomy): Eukaryota > Metazoa > Porifera > Demospongiae > Tetractinellida > Geodiidae > Geodia > Geodia barretti. Next base: position 3,661 of record CASHTH010001857.1, read on the forward strand.
GCTAAAATTCGAGCCTTCAACCACCTCTCCTACTACCCACAGCTCTATGGGCTCTATTGCTGCAACGTACGATCTCCGGCTCTGACCAGCAGTGTGGCTGTTTACTCCTCCCTACCAGGCAATTCTCCCCCTTCTCTCTCTTTCACACACACACACACACACGTGCACACACACATGCACACACCACCATAATAGAATAAATTTACCCCTTTCTCTTTGTGTGGTTCAGTTCACTCTAGAGCTAATTCAAATTTGTTTATGGCAAGCATGACTGAAGTTACGAAAGTTTCTTGAATCATAGCGACTGCTATATAATTATGTATACGGCATTATCCCAACCCTGCAGGGCCACCAAGGGTATATTCCAGTGGTTTTGAGATCAACGAAGACCCAGATTCTGACTGCATCATCAGTATCATTTGCAGCACGTCGGACTCGCCACCATCCAAAGTGAAGTGGTGTAGAAACGGGGTACCGATCACCATTGATGGCACCGACTACGAGGCAGAGCAACAAGTGACTGACCGACGAAACTTGTACTACGACAATGTCCTCCACGTGAAGAACTCTGAGTTTGCGGCAGGCAGACATCAGTTCGAGTGCAAGATTAACAATTCGCGAGGCAGCCATGCTCACACCGTTGAAACCAATGTTCCTGGTACGTAAGTCATGTGTTAGCTGTGCAGTGTACGGCGAGACTCTAATAATAGAATACTCTTTTCCCCCTAATTTATGCAGTGTACGGTGAGACTCTAATAATAGAATACTCTTTCCCCCTAATTTATGCAGTGTACGGCGAGACTCTAATAATAGAATACTCTTTTCCCCCTAATTTATGCAGTGTACGGTCAGACTCTAATAATAGAATACTCTTTTCCCCCTAATTTATGCAGTGTACGGTCAGACTCTAATAATAGAATACTCTTTTCCCCCTAATTTATGCAGTGTACGGTCGAGACTCTAATAATAGAATACTCTTTTCCCCCTAATTTATGCAGTGTACGGCGAGACTCTAATAATAGAATACTTATTTCCCCCTATATTTATGCAGTGTACAACGAGACTGTAATAACATCTGAAGGGTCTGAGTTTTCAGGGGAGCGTCATGTCCTTACCTGTACCGCAACACTCCACGAGAAACTCAAGAACCTCCTTCGGTTTGTGAGGATAGAGTGGGTGGGGCCATCTGGCCTCTCCATGACAAAGGAAAACATGATTGAAGTCGGTGGAGTGACGTACAGCGAGTGTGGCGTGTCACGAACTCTCACCTTTGACCCCCTGAAAACCACCCACTCGGGGCTCTATCGCTGCATCCTTTCCATCACCAAGGAAGAGCTCACTCCTTTCTTTCAGAGAGAGATTCGTCACGACCTTTTCGTCATCAGTGAGTGAAAGTCTCTGTAATATGTTGTCATGTGCTGAACTCTATTCTCCTTGGTGGTGTGTTGCAGCTATTGGCCTATTCCAGCTACAGTTTGGTCCTGTGTCAGACTGCAGCACTTGTGCTGGAGACCCGGTGAGAATGTATCGACATCACAATGAAACCCGACCTAGCAGTAGACTAATCCATAACAAGTCTTATCCATACACTACGATTTCAGTAAATAATGATGAGAGTTATATAGCTAGATTCCCTGTAAGATCTACCTTGTATATACAGATTTCAATGTAGATGTATATAATGTACAAAGTGTGATATACTTCTGTGATACCGTAGCTGTAATAAAGACTCTGTACCTGTGATAAAGACTTTACCTTAGCTGTGATGAATCTCTCTTTCCTCCTCAATGCTGACAGAATCTATTTGCTGCTCTGGAGTCAAACCTCAAGACCACCCTGACGAATGCAATCAATGAACGCTGCCACTGTGATTTCGAGGAGAAATCCATTGACCTCGGGGAGATTAGCTATCACTACACAATCGGAAGATCTGCTGTATACAGGTATTACACATACTCCAACTACAGTGGTAAATAATTATACAAAACTGATGAGAAGCAGCTGCAAAACAACATATGGTAGCTAGGTGCTCACTCACTTCCTTTTCTTCATTATGCATGAGATCAAGAGCACATGATAGGAGAGTGTGTTTACTTAGCTACTTCCAGTTGTGGAAATTTATCTATGGCAGCTGTTTCACATGAGTAGTGGCAGGATATTCCTACCAGTCTCCAAGTTACACGGTCTTTTCTCGTCCGTATTCTGTAATTGCGCACTCTTGATACAATGCAGGGCTCGACTGACGGCCACAGTGTACACGGCTGAGCAGCTGCTGGCCATGGTCCAGGACTGGGCCACCTCTGATGGGACGTTCCTCTTCAACTACCACGGCAGGATAAGGCTGAGGGTCAACCCTCTCTGCCAACCTCTCGCCATAGACTCTTTCACTGAGCCCGAGTGTGGACAGAGTGTTGCAGATGTAAACAGCAAAATATTCCCACCTTTTTTAGGTGTGGTCTAAAGTGACAAGCTACTATATAGTCTGACAGTGCACATAATTATGTTATGGACACACTATTTTGGTTGTTTCTCTCTTGCATTCCCCTTGACTGTATGCTTGGTAATAAAAATCTATATATATGCTGCATGGGATCTCAAAACAGTAGCCGGTGGCTTGAGCACGGAACTGCAGCGAAACCAACAACCAACTTTTTTTACGCGCGGCTGTGCACGTGATCAGTTCGCGCTCGCATGCGCGTAAGCCACATCGTACTTGCGCGTCTCACTCTAGACTACTACCGAATCTTTAACAATAAATTGTAGACCATAGGCACTGCCAGAGATGAGGTTTTGCCCCATGTGTCACCTGCGAACCCTATTCAATAGGATCGGACAGTTTTTCTGGAAGCTTGCGATGGTGCGCCCGCGCCGGCGCGACGTTCATGCGAAAGTCTTCCTGAAAGACTGTCCGATTAAAAAATACACATGGTGGGTACACAAACGAAACAAATGGTAAAGGAAAAATTTGTGTATACCCTGAATTGAGATGTAGGTAGGTGAATCACGCATGCGCATATAGTCGGCGCGATTGTGTCCGCGCACCCTATAGTGTTTATGCAGTATTGCGTCTGGCCTGGCCGCTTTCGAGAGATTCAAGATAAGATTGAGGCCCTAAGATGATGAATTCACTTTCTGTCATATTGTCTAAGAACAAAGAACGCGCGCCGCGAAGAGGAGCCGAAACGCGCGCGCAACAGCACATGTAGAAAAGTACTGCAGGCTATTGTTGCAAACAGTCTCAGCTAATCTCCTTGTAGAGCTAAGATGCGTTTTTCTTACAAAAGTGCACACTTTGCTCTTGTTTTATACGTCCTCATCACTACTTGCTCAGGTAATTTTGCGGCGCACGATTTAGCTACCTGCGCGCATGCGATGCCGTGCGTTGGTTTAGCTACCTACGTATACCCATTAGGCCAAGTATTCATCAGAGGAAATGAGGAACCGCTTACGATCGGTCTGTCCCGGGACCTCAACTGCATGTGGAGCGGAGGAGGCAACGTTTCAACGATTGAATGGTTCGTTGTTGGTCTGGAGGCCATGGCCATCGAGACGGCGACTGAGACGACATCAGTCGTCCTCACCCTCACTCCGGACGATGACGGACTGGATGGAGCGATGCTCTTGTGCAAAGTAACTCTGTCCAGCGGTCAAGAAGCAGAGGAAACTATTACTCTCAGTGTTCAAGGTGCAACTTTTCTCCGTGGCGTTGTGTTGAACTAATGTTTCATTGGTGCATGCTTGTTCTTCCAGCAATTCAAAATGAAGTTTCTATTTCCTCAATGATGAATGCAACAGCCGGCCAGCCCTACATTCTGGTGTGTACGGTCCAATCAGAGAGAGCGTCCAACTTGAGCTGGATCGATCCGAATGGAGTTGCATGTCCTCAGGATGACCCACACATGACGGTCTCCTACATTGGCTGGAGTGAGGGATTGAGTACACTCGAACTGACATTCGACTCCATTAGAACATCTCAGAGTGGTGTTTACAAATGCATTTCTAATATTGTTTTTCCTTCATCAAAGAGTGAGGATTCCTTTCTGGTTCATATCCAAAGTAAGTTTATAAAATTGCTCTGCTCTCATTTACCTTTCTGTCCTATCGTTTGCAGTACCTGAGCCGACAGTGACGATACTGAGAGCTCCAGAACACCCTGTGCAGCTGTTTACCAATGACTCTCTGGTGCTGACATGTGTAATAGAACTCATTCCAGACGTGGATTCCTACGTGGCAATTAACTCTCAATGGAGGGGTCACTCGTCCCTCACTGATAGTGAGAGACGGGTCATAGTGTCCGATTTAGAGGGAGTTCAACTCTTTTACAACACCTCTGTGACATTTAGTGCATTAAAATCCAGTGACAGTGGTTCCTACACTTGCTCAGCTACTGTTAGCCCCATCGAACCAGAGAGCCATCTGATGCAGAGCCATCTCGTTGAAGAGACTATTACAATTTCAGTTGGTATGTTGTGTTGTTTTCGTACTATCCCATTTACCAATGTCACCCGCCTCTATAGTTTTAAGTGTGACTGTACAGGTGACCTACAGCCCTCCATCTGCTTTCATTCTGCCTAGTCCACCCTACTATCATCCAACCTCTTCTGTGACATTAACATGTCGTGCTCACCATGCCACTGGTTCTGTGACCTACCGATGGTCCTCTACTTGCAGTAGCTGCTTTGCAAGTAGTGGTACATCTCAAGCAATCAGTGATTCAATGCTGCAATCAAATGATGCTGGAGTTCATACATGTACAGTTACTGACAGCAATGGCAATACTGGAAGTAACAGTACAGAAATGAGACTAATCGGTAAACATCAGTGTCATTACTTCATTACATAAAGTGTTTATTATCTGAATAGGTTCTGGAATATATGTCCAAACAAGTCGGAATCTAAACACTGCTGCTGTTAAAAACAATAGCCTTGTAATAGTGAGACCGAGACCATCATGCTATTACTGCCAAGATACTGTGGTGGATTTGTACTGCCACTCTAACGCAACATCACAAACAGTTGGTTACTTCAGATACCCCAATGGAAATAGATATTCTACCTCCTCGGACTCTTCTTATTACACAGAACAACGTAGTTACTCGGGCATTCGTCTGTATGGTACTTCTTCACAATATTATGGCTCTGTAAGTATATGGGGTATATTTACTTGTGAACTGACTAATGCTGAAGGAAATAGAGTTGAACAGAGCATAGGGATTTACTCTTCAATGCCAAGTAAGTTGTACTCTTAAGTTTAAACTGTATCAATGAGACAATTCTTCAGGTGCACCATCGGTATATAGAATGAAGTATAATGATTGGAGTAGTGCTTCTACTACTTTTCTTGCTAGTGTAGAATGTCTCACTCAAAATTCTCCACCAACTACTGTGACTTGGCTAAGAGATGGGGTAACAGTGCAAGTAGATGGAACAGCGTATGAGATGATACAAACCGTGATTGAGCGCCAATCATATTCAAGATATAACAATACTTTAGTCATTAAAGATGTTTTTGAATTAGCTGGAGATCACAATTACTGTTGCGGAGTTTCAAACTCAGCTGGCACCAGCAGCTCTCAATGCATTGCTACAACATGGAGTGGTTAGTTACACCTTTGTTCAATTTATAATACTATTCACCTTCTGTGACTGTATATAGCTCAGCCTGATGTTATGGTTACCATGCCAGAGGAAGCTATCTACTCTAAACCATTCCAAGCAACTTGCAGAGCAAGTCTTCAGCCAAGAGTGGCCCCTTACCTGACCCAGTACCTGACTGTTGAATGGATGGGAGCTGAGGGGGAGTACCTTACTTCAGGAGGTGCTGTTACCATCGAAAAACAACAGACCTTTTCTACTGCTGCCACTAAAGATTTGGTCTTTAACCCTCTGAATATGACTCATGGAGGAAACTATTCTTGTGAAGCTAAAGTGGTGCTACCTGACTCTGCTGGATCCTTCAACACCACGCATCAGTATCATCTCAATGTCATCAGTGAGGTCGTGAGAGTTTTCGAATGCTAACATTTGTTGATCTTTTCACAGACAGAACTCTTATTCAACTTAAATTTGGCCCGGTTATTCACTGTTCAAAGTGGTATGAAGACAGGGTAAATGAATTGACTATAATAGATAACATAATTTTATTATCATTGTTACATAATAATTATGTCAGCATATGTCGAGTCATCTGGAGGAGAATATCAAGCAGACTCTGACAAATCTCATTAACAAGAACTGCAGCTGTGACTTCCAAATTTTTCAGATTCATGAGGGAGAATTTAGCTGTCGCTCTGGCGATGATGGCTATGTCACTTATAGGTGAGAGCTGGAATAGTTTCTTTAAAACTTTTTATGGAGCACTTTTTGAATCCTCAGGGCAAGACTAACAGGGAGCAGTGATACAGAGAGTATACCACCAGTGCTTGCAGTGATCAAGGACTGGATGGCCAATGACGGGACATTCCTGTACACCTATCATGGGAACATGAGACTGGGACTGGACCAAGACTGTCCTCTTGAGATTGCCTCCTTCTCCCAGCCAGAGTGTGTGAAAAAGACAAATGTGAAATATGAGCTGTAACACATAGGCAACATACAGTTGTATTAGAGCAAGCCGCACGTGAGCCTTTGAAAGTTGGTTAACCTGGAAATTTCTGTAACGTGTTTTTTGGTGAGCAAAACTCAGACGCATGCGCAGTATAATTTTGAAAGCCGCGCGATCGCGCGAAGACACGCACAGATTGCGCATGCGCATTAAAATAGCATATCGCGCGCTCCTATATTATATCCACCATTCCAAGCCAGGCGGCCTAAGAGAGAGATTCACCGAGGCCCTACGATAATAAATTCACCCTCCTTGCGTTTGCGCGCGCAGAGACGCTCACAGCATCGAAAAGTCCGTTGAAGGCAGTTGAGGCTTCGTAGAGATATGATTTCTTTCTTATACAAAAGTATGCACTTCGTGCTTATTCTTTTTTGCTTTGGCCCACTGTTGCTCAAGTAATTTAATTTCGAGTGCGTGGCCCACACGTGCGCTCGCTCATAGAGCAGGTAATCATGAGGAACCGCTGACGATCGGTCTGTCCCGGGACCTCAACTGCATGTGGAGCGGAGGAGGCAACGTTTCAACGATTGAATGGTTCGTTGTTGGTCTGGAGGCCATGGCCATCGAGACGGCGACTGAGACGACATCAGTCGTCCTCACCTTCACTCCGGACGATGACGGACTGGACGGAGCGATGCTCTTGTGCAAAGTAACTCTGTCCAGCGGTCAAGAGGCAGAGGAAGCTATTACTCTCAGTGTTCAAGGTATGTAAATGAATCTTGGCGACCGGGAGCGACCAAGCGTCGGTTAGACGCTCGACCTGTCGTCAAGAGCAACTCGCATTACGACATGATCAGCATCGGTCGGATGTTACACAATTGACAATTGCTATGCCCGTTGTTTGCAAGGGTTGGTTCGCTAGGTTTATTCAGTGAAAATCTTTCTTTTAAGCAATTCAAAATGAAGTGGTGATTTCATCTTCCATGATTAATGCAACACCTGGGCAGTCCTACACTCTGGTCTGCACTGTTTTTTCAGCAAGAGCATCTAGACTGCATTGGGTCGACCCGAATGGAGGAGTTATTGACGATGGTTCAAACTTTAATGGATGGAGCGATGAAATCATTCCCACAGAACTGGCACTGACCTACAGTGGATGGAGCAATGAAATAAGCACATTTGAACTGACTTTCCACTCTATTATAACATCCCAGAGTGGTGTGTGCAAGTGTGTCTCTAATATTGCATTCCCTTCTTCGAAGAGTGAGAATTCCTTTCTGATTCAAATCGAAAGGAAGCCAATAGTAGTTTGTGCGTCATTCGTGTGTTTTTATGTACACCACAGTTCCAGCACCATTTGTGCCCATACTAAGAGATCTGGAGCCTCCCATTCAACTCTCTAGCAGTCACTCTCTGGTCCTGACCTGTGTCACACAGCTAATACCTGAAGTCGACTCCTACATCACCGTGGATTCTCGCTGGAGTGGACACTCCTCACTCACCAACAGAGAGAGAAGGGTTATCGTTTCCGACTTGAGGGGTGTCCAGTTAATGTACAATACGTCTGTGACTATTAGTGAAATGAAATGGAGTGATAGTGGCTTTTATGTGTGCTCTGCTTCCAGTAGTCCCCTGCCAGGAACTCCATTCTGTTAGTAGAATGACGTTTAGACAAGAGATTTCTAACGGAGTCACGTTTTATCACATGTTTATTAATGAGAACTGAGCTACCAGTTTGTGAGCGTGCTGCTTTGAGCACAGGCTATTTTGCAGCTATAAACATCGCTGAAGCTACAGCAACATGGTTCTTCAACGAGGGCTGCATTTTTGAAAAAATAATGTGAGCATGAATAAATAATGAGCAGTGGTGTGAGGATAGATAATAGGCAAATGAGGAGTGATAAATAAAGTGTGAGAATAAATGATGAGCAGCTATTCATAGTGGTAGAATATTAATGAGTAATGATTGAGAATAAAAATTAATGATGAGCAGTGCAGTGAATGTGAGATGTAATAATGTGCGTATATATCAGAGAGTCGGTAGACTCTCTAGCTATATAGGGACGACGCGGGTGAAATCTCACGTGATCCGCGTATAAAACGACTAAAAACTCGGTGAGAATCACTCCCTAGGCCTTCAAAACATACTAGCAATAGTTACGGGCCCATATATACCTATACATGTCCCCCAAGAGCTCATACGCACCTTCAGTCGTCCACGCGAGAATTCGCTCATACGCGATTTCACGATTTTCGTGTCATCATTTCTTTATCTCCTTACCAGTTACCAGTTCAAGCACTGATTTTTTCATTGAAGGTCTCCAATTTCGCCGGAGGTGTGCACGGACATCAAGCGATCGTTTCTTTCTTGCCGCTAGTCACTACGGTAAATCATGGAGCTCTTCCATGGTCGACCTGAACAACGCCATTTGCTGCATCAGTGAGCCGCGCGCATGCGCCAGGCACGGGCGTTGTCCAATGTGCGAGCGTATTACCAGGTCAAAATGGGCCTTCATTGTCATGTAGCTTTGCTGTGTAATGACCCCTTGTTTCTTCCCCTTTGGTGCTTCAAGCCATCCCTATATCCCCCTTTCATTTTGAAGAAATCATTTTTCCACTTGTATAGATAGATAGATAGATAGATAGATAGAGAAATAAATAAATAAAAACCACCACCAATATATCCACAAATCCCAAAACATCCATAAACAAAACATACACAAATACACATGACATGACATGAGAGCAGGACACTAGGTGCCCAGCCTTGAGAACTGGGGCGCATGTATCTGTAGGATGTCGCACGTCAAATCTCATGTGATTCGCCTTAAAAATACCTAATGCCTCAATGCTGCCCATATTCCTGTCTCTCACCAGCCCTGGGGTCTTTATAGTGTGGGTAGCTACCGTACTTTCACTGTTTCCTTTGAGTGTAGGCGTTGGCTACTTTCAAGTCTCTACAGAGTACCGACTGCTGTGTGGTAGTAGTATAGTGGGAAATCTTCAAAACCAGTCAACATCTGTTACTCGATGTTTGTGAGTAGCTAGCCTAGCCAGGGGCATGTGCGGTCTTACAGGGGAAGCACTGTTGCTCGTAGCTAATCATGTTATGATTATACACTGCAGCTATGCGCGCATGCGCTAACGTATGCAGATAATAATGCGCGATGGGGAGACTGCGGGGCAGTCTCTGGCGAAATGTTGGTTGCAGCCAAGCGTGCCGTTCGTGGATCGGCTTTTCTTTTGCTCGTCGAGTTTCTTGGTAAGTAAAATAGCAACCGTTTCTTAAGAGCAAAAAGCCGTGATGAAGCATCTAGCTTTAGTTGCAGCGGAGCCGTGTTCCACTGACGGACAAGTGAGACTGGCGGACGGCCTGACCGCAAACGAGGGCAGGGTTGAAATCTGCCTTGATGGAGAGTGGGGTACAATCTGCGATCATCACTGGGGCTCGTCCGAAGCCCGCATCGTTTGCCAGCAGCTAGGATTACCCGCGGAACGTAAGTAGCTCAACCCTCAGTAAAGCATTAATAACCGTGTTCCTTAGATGCCGATGCCATTTACCGATATGGTGGCGTCTCGGGTCTTATACACTACGCTGGATTTAGGTGCGATGGCACGGAGACGCAGCTTTCGCTCTGCCCGGCTGATCAAATAAACTCGAGTACCACACAAATCACAAACTGCCAACACCTAGAAGATGCAGGAGTGCGATGCACTAATGGTACGCCAAGAGTCTTGCCCCCAAGAAGTGTGATATGACCTATTAATTTCCTTGACAGTTCCCTGTGCTGAGAATGATGTTAGACTGAATGAGGAGATAGTGCAGGTGTGTCATGATCAGCAGTGGGGCCTAATGTGTGCCCCGAGGGGTAGCTGGGATGAAAATGCAGTGCAAGTGATGTGCACTCAAGCTGGAAGGCCATCCACATGTTAGCACAGTTACTTATAGTTAGAATGAGAAAAAGAGTTGTTGTTTTTGCCCAGCCCCACGCAGCCCAAGCCGTAGAGCGCTATTCTACGATGCTCCTGTCATACTGAATGACATAACATGCAACGGCACGGAAGCTAGCATTGTCGAGTGTGCCCAAGCTGATTATGGCTCCTTCACTGACTGCGCTAATATTGCTGTTGCTCATTGTGAAGGTAAACTATATACAGTAACATTAGTGTCATATGACTATGGTAGGATTGCAATTTCAAACATGCAGCACAAGAGTCCTGCAATGAACCGAACGCCATACGGTTGACAAGGTTTTCAAGTGACACGATGGGTCGCCTGGAAGTGTGTGCCAACGGCATGTGGGGAACTGTCTGTGGCAATACAGCAACCATTGCTTTGGTGAGGGTAGCATGCAGACAGCTGAACCATGCCCCAGGAGGTAATGTACTGCTCTGATTCACTGAGAAGCACTTTTAACCTCGCGGTTCTCTCAGGGTCACTTTTCAGAGAGAGTGATTTTGCATTTCTACTTGATGGACTTGTTCCAATACGACGAACAAATGTGGTGTGTGCTGGCAATGAGGACTCCCTGTCAGAGTGCTCCTTCAATGGAGCCGATGGAGACCCAACCTGCACTCATAGAGATGATGTCATCATTATGTGTGCAAGTATGTTTTCCTTTACCATAATTGGTGAACGAAGTCAACCTACCTAGCAGTTCAAATGGCATATTATTTTTACAATGGTACTATACAGCAAGTCGCCTAAGCCGAAGTTTCACACTCACATCCACTTTCCATTTCATGACATCCCCCTCTATTTCGCAGCTCAGAGTGGGTGTAATGAGGGAGATGTTCGGCTGGTAGACGGCCAAAACACCAACTGACGGACGAGTGGAAGTATGTCTTGAAGGGTTTTGGGGCCCAGTGTGTGACGACAGGTGGGACTCCAGAGATGCTCAAGTCGTGTGTCGGCAATTGAATTTCAATGGACGTAAGTTTCTCTTGAGTGGTACATGTAAGTGCACTGAATCTTACTGGGCCTTTAAAAAACCTTTGTCATAGCATCGTATCCACTGCTGAGTTTTGGAGCCGGCCAATCGTCCACTATTCACCTGGATGATGTTCACTGTAATGGATCTGAGGAGAGAATCACTGAGTGTAGCCACAGTGGAATAGGGATCCACAATTGCCGTGCGGGCACTGAAGAAGCTGGAGTCATATGCACAAGTATGTGCCATCAAGGGGAGGGGGGCAGCAACTGACCAATAGTCACACATTCACTCCTAAAAGATAGAACCTGCTTAGCACACGATAATATTGCCCCTGTGCTCACAAGAGAGAGCAATTTATGTATGAATAATGTGAGTTCATCTTAGATCGGAGTGTTCATCTCGCCCCTCTAACTTTCATTCGTTCTTTTAGTGCATATTGTGCATGAGTGAAATGTGTAACGTCCCTGCGCTCCCAACGACAGTTCCAATTGCTCGGGGAGACAGCGCCTGACGTGTGGGACAAGTCTCATGAGAGTTATCACCTCGACTTATGAGGCTGTTCATACTTCTTACTCTCATTCTCTGTCTCCATACATTATGTGCACGGGTTAAATAGGATACGGTTAAGAAAACCACAATTACCGAATACAATGGAGGGAACTCCCCTATTTCACTAAAACTGTAGCTTGTATGTCGATGCATCTCCATCATGACTGTGCAACCTTGTCTATAGACACAACATGTGAGGATGGGACAGTCCACCTGGTGGGAGGAGACGACGTGTCAAGAGGGAGAGTTGAGTACTGCTATCAGGGAGCCTGGTACTCTGTGTGTGCCAGCGACTGGGATGACAGTGGGTTGGAGGCACAAGTCATCTGCGGAAGTCTGGGCTATCGATTTGGTAGGGCTACATGTCATAGTACTGTTACTAAAGATAGAACTAACATTTGGGCTTATGCACTACCACATTAACTTACTAATTACAGAATCTACTGTAGTGAACTACGGACGAGGGAAGAGTCCAATTCTACCATTCAGTATCAGCTGCAGTATAGGTGACAGTGAGCTTGATGACTGTGCTAAGACTGCACTTGATACCAGCCAGTGTCCACATGTGGCAGGAGTCGATTGTGAAGGTTAGCTCACTTCATATCCTGGCTCACCTGGATGAATTCCCCCTACTACGGCCCAGTACACTGACTGATATGTGTGTCGGTGTGTGTGCTATATACTCTAAACATTATTTTGCATTCTGAAATAATGTGAATAGCTACATTCTGCAATCTGCATTTTGCAAGGGTGTAGAAAAGTGGCTTTTTAGACTCGTTAACTATGCACCAGTTGTACAGTACAATGCAAACCTGAGTATTCATTGTAATGCAGATGGCCAAAGCTTATATTTTTCACAATTACAGTGGAGTAGAGTTTGATTTGGCCTTGTTTTTCCTCTAGCATTGGCAATAGTGAGAACTATATATGTACAGTACCTATATCAACTAGAGTAGCTCATCAAAGATCGGACACCATGTGTATTCGGACAGGCCTCCAGAGCGTACGATAGAATATCATTCAGTTATTCTATATCTAAGATGTAGTGTTGCGGTCAGTGCCCATCTGAAATCGGATACCCCTTAGCCCTAAATTTAGGGGGAAGCTTATGAAACTTCAGAGTAGATGGCTGTCTGAAATTTCAGACACTAGACTAGCTCATCAAAGATCGGACACCATGTGTATTCGGACAGGCTTCCAGAGCGTATGATAGAATACCATTCAGTTATTCTATATCTAAGATATAGTAGTGTCTGAAATTTCAGACAGCCATCTACTCTGAAGTTTCATAAGCTTCCCCCTAAAATTTAGGGCTAAGGGGTATCCGATTTCAGATGGGCACTGACCGCATCTGAATCCCAAGTCACGCACGCACCCTGTAGCACGCACCCTGCCAGGGACGGACATGTGTTAACCCTTAGCCAGCCACGAGCACATAATATATATGCCCAGAGCGCCCATAAGTCCATAAGAATTTATATAGGGCTATAACACAGTATTAGCGCACTGTATATACTGTATTATAGACAGATTATATTATTCTTATAGACTTATGGACGCTCTGGGCATATTTATGTGCCCGTGGCTGGCTAAGGGTTAACACTTACGCCCATAGCACGGAGGTAGTCCAAACGCGGGTCAGTTTGATGCGTATATTATGTGCGGCTAGACGTGTCCGATCTTAGATCGCCGAGGTAGCTACGCGAAGTAAGCGAAAATACTATAGGTGAAGGCTACTCTCCTTAGTGCATGTTTGAGGGCTTGAACTCCGCTTTTACTGGATGTTGTTATATTCCAGAAAGCTTCGTGATGAAGGGAGATTTGCCCAGGGCGTCCGCCGGTAGATGAAAGCGTCCGATGTTACGTAATATCGACAGTCGACCTTTTCGACGGCATAATTCGGCAACAAAAGCGCGTCAATCCTCCAAACTTGGAACGAAGGATTATCATTTGCAACACTACATCCTAGATATAGAATAACTAAATGATATCTTATCGTACGCTCAGGAGGCCTGTCCGATTATACATGGTGTCCGACCTTACTCTAGTCCCACTACATTGCATGCTCACATGATGCCATTTTTGCTTTCCCTTGCTCTTCACCCTCGGCGCGCAGCGCAGCGAGGGTTACTGTAGCTAGTTGTCTTGCGTGTCTGTCTGTCGGCACCCAAACTCCCTTCACGAGCCATGGATCGCTCCACGTATTCAGCGGCGAAATAAATGTGGGGTTTTCCATGAAACTGCTGCGTTCGGAAGTTACGGCGTGAAAACACGAGCCAATATGCAAATTAGCACGGGAGATGCGCGCTCTCTAGCACCGATTGATGCGAGGCACCAGAGGTTGCAATGTGGGGCGTGTATCGACTCTCGCATGTTATCTAGTAGTGTAGCTAGCCCCGTTACTGACTCTCAGCAACCTGGTTAGTAGGAGACGACCAGTAGGTAATGGTCCAGCCCGGCCCATCAATTACCAGTACAACACATGCGCGTACTTCTGCGCGTGCGCGTTTCGTGCCACAATCTGTTTGCGCATGCGCAAGATATTATATATAGCCGCCTATTGTTGAGAGCGAAAGATGTGCCTCACTTGGTAGCATGCTTACCTCGTCTGCAGCCTTTCACAGAAGACTGTGTATATAGGCAGTCTTCCTCAACTTTGCTTTGACATGGAAACGAGCATGCGCGTCTCCGCCGAGGGTTTGCACTTTAGTGCTTTTCATTCTTTTTGCAGCTTTCTGCCACACAGTTGGTATCACAGACTGTGAGATGTGTGGGAGTCGAGAGAGGTGTGGGATTGTTAGGACAGCTGATCGAACCCCCGTCTGCAACTGCTACTCTGACTGTTACGACTATGGAGATTGCTGCTCTGACCTATCCAATTTAGACAATTGCTCTAGTAGGTGAAATTGTTGTCGCATAAGTTTTATTTTAGCCCAGCTCGCACAAGGATCAAATGCACTGACAAGGCTAGTTGGCGAGCAAAGCGAGCCTACCTAGTCTAAGTGATGGGCGAGTCGGGCACTGCACGTACCGTGATGTTCTGTGAAATCCTAATTTTTTAACTGCTTGCGCTCGCTCACCAAAGATACTTGGCATTCTTTCTAGTATTGTGGGTTTTAATAAAAGAGAAGATCAATTCCTACCCATAGGCTTGCATTATGCCCCCCTCCCCAAATATCCCTCTGTGTAGTTCCAGAGTGTGATGATGGTGCGGTTCGTCTGGTTGGTGGAGTGACCAACTCCACTGGGAGACTGGAGGTGTGTGCCAATGGATTGTGGGGCAGAGTCTGCAACAGATTCCAGTATTGGGGTCCAGACAACGCCAGAGTTGTGTGTCGTCAGTTGGGGTTTCCTACTGAAGGTAAGCAAGTTGATTCATCGTGGGTTGTGACAATTAAAGCAAACTTCTCGTAAAAAAGATGCGCGTGTTGTGGAAGGTGAACTTGCCCGTATGTTTGGGGTAAGTGAGAGAGCTCCCCTCCTGGGAGAGGTCCACTGCATTGGAATGGAAACAGAGCTGTTGGAATGCTCTCACACAAGTATCGGACGGCATTTGTGTGGCGTTACAGTTGTTCCTCCAGTCCCAGACATTGTCATTACTTGCTCCGGTATGACTGAGGTAGTACTGTGTATACTGCTATTGTGTTGCTTGTTGCTTATTGAGCTCTTGGGAATAGGTGTAGGTACTCTATGCATAGGGACAACATAGTCGATGTGCCTAGGCAATTGTTACACTTACCACGAAGCATTATGCCGTGCAGCCCTATAAAGAGCTTTTACTAACAATGTAAGATACCGTAGAGTAAAAAGTATGTAGATTCACGTGCTGAACATGCACCACTCTAGAGATTTGCCAGCCACCTTGTGTCAACGGAATGTGCAATATAAACATTGGAAACTGTGACTGCTCTCCTGGATATACTGGTATCTCATGTGATGAAGGTAATCAATCAGACAGACACTGAGCAAGCACATGATCTACTAGCTCCACTCTTATTACGTCCCCTCAGATGTACGGGAGTGTGAAGCAGACAATGGAGGTTGTGATCACATCTGCACTGACTTTCCTGGTGGTTACACCTGTTCGTGCAAAGTTGGCTACAGCACAGATGGAACCTCTTGCAGAGGTATCATACATGCTAAGTGTCCCAAGATTTTCCGGGATCATAATTTTGGGTTCGTCCCAAAGTCCCGGAAAGACCAAAAATTATCCCAGATCTATTCACTTTCGTGTGGTACACTTAGACTCTGAATGGATTACTTAAAATAAAAGGTGGAGTAATTCCATGAATGCATTATGTCGTGTAAGTTGTATAGAAATCCTGTTTGCTTGTCCTGCACGTATGGAGATTGGGGGTTGCAAGTACTGTAAAACCGGAATGTATGAGGTATGCTAAAAGCTATGCTAGCTAGCTGTTTTACACATTGTATTTGTGGATGCAGACATTGATGAGTGTGAGGAAGGGAGCCATGACTGCAGTCAGATCTGTGTCAACACTCCTGGATCATACTACTGCAACTGTCAGCGTGGCTTTCAGCTAGTCGGTGGCACAGAGTGTGAAGGTGTGTGTGTGTGTGTTGTGTGTGTTGTGTGTGTGTGTGATACATGTCTATAACCGGTGCAGATGTGGATGAATGTCAAGTGCTTTCTCCCAATGGATTCTGCAGTCAAGTGTGTGTTAACACTGAGGGATCTTTCCACTGTAACTGTATGGAGGGATATCAACTCTTTCGGTCATTCTTGTGCACAGGTCTATACTGCACTTACTAAAAAATAAGTCGCCAATATCAAACGCCCTATGCAGATATTGATGAGTGCAGTGAAGGGATTGATACATGCAGTAGAAGTGCACCCACACCGGCTCGCTGTATCAACACTGAAGGGAGCTACAGGTGTACATGTGATGAGTACATTGGGTACCGTTTGTCTACTAATGGTACCACTTGTGAAGGTATGTGTATATACCTCTTTGAAGCTAGACTATGTGATTAAGTCTATCTTTAAACCACCAAGCAAAGCAAGAAGTTAGTTTCTGCTTGTAAACTGTTTCAGATGTGGATGAATGTGCTGAAGGACCGCCCCTCTGTAGAGAGACCTGTGTGAACACACCTGGTTCCTACAGCTGCACTTGCCCTGAAGGATATGAACTTGATGTGGATAGGATATCCTGCAGAGGTAGTTCAGCTAAAAATCAAAATACTCGGCGATGAAGAGCTTTTCTGAACAGATATTGATGAGTGCAAAAATATGAATGGTGGCTGCCAGAGCTCCTGTACCAACACACCTGGCAGCTTCAGGTGTAGCTGTGACCAGGGATATAGACTGTTGGATGATGGATTAAATTGTGAAGGTAAGTGAATACACTTTTGAAGATGTCATTTCAACTGACTCTTACAGCCCTCAGTTGTGATCCAGTTCTTGAAGCTCCACTGAATGGTGAGATAGAGTGTGACAGACAGACTGTGGGTCGGAATTGCAGGTTCACCTGTGATGATGGCTACACTCTGAGAGGCTCAGAGAATCGGACCTGTCTCCCCTCCCTCCAGTGGAGGGAACCTCCTGCCATATGTGACCCTCCAATGTGCCCTCACCTCACTCCTCCTGACAATGGATTTGTGTTGTTCCCATGTACCAGAGAGGAGGGCCATCTGTGTCGTGTTGTGTGTGCCCATGGCTACAGCTTAGTGGGTCCTAGCAATCAGACATGTAGAAAGGATAACATGGGCAGTCTTGTGTGGAGTGATGGACCACAGTGTGTAGGTGAGTCTACTCGACAATTTTTAAAACCCTCGGTGCGCATGTGCAAGGTACCTGGTCTGTGTGTGTGTCGACGCTCTGGCAATACAGGCTACGAAGTGGCCTATGAGCAATACCATGGACTTCAGAACTACGTGATTTTTAAATAAAAAGTGATTTTTTGTGAGACCACAAGTAAACGCATACTCAGCCCAGCATACAAAATAGCGGTAACGCATAAGCACAGTGTGCCGAGAGTTTGCACTTTAGTGAAGGGTGCAAATGCCCATTCTGGTAGTTCTATGCTTTCCCTTATAACTACTTGCCACATTAGAAATATTGTGTTAGTGGTACAATGCTCCCTTCACAAAAATGGCCTGTGTGTAAAGTGTCCACAACTAGGAAATACACCAAGCTACAATGGAATAATGGAAGTACTTTATTAGAGAGTCGGTAGACTCTCTATATAGGGATGACACGGGTGAAATCTCACGTGATCCGCATACGAAACGACAAAATACTCGGTGAGAATCACTCCCTAGGCCTTCAAAACATACTAGCAATAGTCTACGGGCCCATATCTACCTATACATGTCCCCCATGACCTCATATGCACCTTCAGTCGTCCACGCGAGAATTCGCTCATATATACGCGATTTCACGATTTTCGTGTCATCATAATAATTCATCTTTTTCTTCTTCTTACCCGCTATCTCCTTACAGTTTAATTAATATCGAACAAAGATATAAGGATGGTGTCATGTAGCTTTGTGCAACTTTGCTGTGTTAATGACCCCTTGTTTCTTCCTTTTTGGTGCTTCAAGCCATCCCTATATCCCCCTTTCATTTTGAAGAAATGATTTTTCCACTTGTAATGTTTCTATTCAGAGAGTGGTCTATGTGACCCAAATCCTTGTCTGAATGGAGGATTTTGTATCGAAGCTGGCACTGACTTTAGATGTGTGTGCAATGGAACTGCAACTGGTTATGGTGGACAGACTTGTGGAGCAGTTATTGTACACTTCCCACCAATCCCACCAGTTACTGACGGATTAGAGTTTCAAATAACTTTATACACTGGTGCAGAAGGATTCAGTGGAAGGGTAAGAGTGAACATTGACAGACCTAAACGTGGACATGTGCTACGTGTGAATAGTGGAGAAATAAGCTCTACAACTGCATCAGGTGCAATAGGGGTAGTAAGAGTTGGTATACGGCAAAATACTGTTAGAGTAATTTATGAGCCACGAGAGAGAAATGTTTTCATATCTGGTGGCTCGGATAATGAGAGACCATCGTCTTTTGAACAATTTAATCTCACACGAGGACTGCTGCAGCCAAGTTGTTGCAGTGCAGATGATCATGTCAAACTTTCCTGTCCTGGGGACTCCACTCAGACAATATCACTGCTATCACCATGTCAGTGGACTACCACTGACAGGGGAGTTACAAGAACAGATGCTGGTGCCGTGTTTGTTCAGAGTAGTTCCCTATCTCTACCAACTTCTCTTTCCAGCTTCAGATACAGAGATGTTGATTACATCAATGACATTAGGTTTGAAATTGGTAACTGTGTAGCTTGCCTTGAATGCAACAATACCAATCGCCAGTGCTCCTGTTATGATCACACACCAGATGACACTGTGGAGTTTCTCCAAGCTAGAGCCTTGGCCTCACTGTGATCGTATCAATCAATCCAGTCATTATCGTATGGTCCATCGGGTTGGAGAGCTCTTGTGGATTTAGTGCTGTCGTTGAGCGTCGCTTGGATGAGCTTATCTAAAATGACATGTTTGCACACAGTCACTCGATTAAGGAAAACTCTGTTTCCTCATTTGAAGGGTTGTGACTAAACTAAACAGGTAACCTGGAAGGCAGTAGGTATTCCGTGTTGAGATATGACAAAACTCTCATCAGCCAGTGATAGATGGCCGCATGAGAGATGACTACAGATTTGGAGGACCTGAGACTGGTGACTCACTGGAGATGTCATTGTGTTTTGCAGTTGTGACTTGTGTCATGGACTCAGGCGTCTCCAGTTCACATGCAGCTCTCCAGCAAAGCATGACAGTATAGTCTACAGTCTCTCGTACTGACAGACAGTGGACATTCTCCTCAATACTGTGTCAGTCTGCAACAGTCTGTTCTCAATAGTAGCAACACCATATTTTGGAAGGGCATAGAGATGATTCACGCGCCACATGATATAAAGTCGACATTCTGTGAGTACACCGTGTGTTGAACTACAAAATACAGGGGTGATGCCCTCAAATTCACGGTGTAAATTGCAGTGGAGAGCTTCAGATTTAACTATGAAGTGAGCACGTATCTCTGGATCTATCTAGCCCATGAGTAAATGATGTATTAGCGTTGCATACTGACAGGGAAGACGAGGGTGAACACTGGAAGGCGAGATTACATTGGGTAGCTAGTGAGCGATGATTGAGGGAACTGAGCTGAGCTTCCAACTCAGACAGCTATGACGGAATGACAAATGCCTACTTTCCAATCGAAGGTGTGATGCATTGTATGGTATTTTTGTGCATTTGATCGTTGCGTAGCGTATCGGTGTTGTAATTTGTAAAGGGTATTGTTCGTTGTAGAGTGTGTAAATAGCAGTACTGGATAAAATATTAAAAGAAGCCCATGATGTCTCGCCATAACAACCGTTATACTCCCTGACTGATTGATGCGTCTCTGACCAGGTAATCCATCTAAACCCTCTGTCAGGTACTCGGCCTTCCAAGAGTGTCGGGTTGTGGTCCAGCCACAGCCTGGTTGCAAGTCAGTCTATCAAGGAGCGACTTCGTCTATTCACTGAGACCACTCAGAGTGCTGTAGCTCAGTGCCTTCTGCCAATGTAAACAGTGACTACAGCAGCTTCTTGGTCTCGGTCTACATGACTGAGGGTCCTCTTCTTGCTATTGGACACCTCCATCTTGCCCTGTGAATGAAATGCACACACATACACATTCATTGGCGAATCAGAGGAATCCAAACTGTCGTACACCAGTAACTCCTGGAGTTCCAGACCACAGCTCTGTGATGAATCTGATTTGTTCAACAATTGCTTTGACTCTATAAGGGAACTCTTTGAAATGAAGGCCAACTCTACAGGTCTGATGTCTGACCTTCTTGGACGAGAGGATTCGGAACCAGTTTCCCTCAGTTTCATTAGTTACAAGTGACTCTGTTTGGAGGAGAGTTGAGACAGTCACGAGGCCACGTCAGGAATGATCCGCTGACAATCTCCACCAGTAGGGCAGTGTGTGGCAATCCCACGTGGAGAGGGGGGGGGAGCAGGGGAGGGTGGGGGGGGGGGGGGTGTGGGGGGCATACCCAACCCCCCAACCAACACCCCCAACCCCCACCACCACACCGGGGGGGGGTGGCGGGGGCGGGGTGGGGGGGGGTGGGTGGGGGTGGGGGGGATGTGGGGGGTGTGGGGGTGGGGTGCGGGGGGGGGGGGTGGGGGGGGAGGGGGAGGGGGGGGGGGGGGGGGTGGGGGGCGGGGGTGGGGGGGGGGGGGGGGGGGGGGGGGGGGGGGGGTCCACCACCCACAAAAAAAAAAAAAAGAGGCTGACCATCACTGCACCTTCCACAAGACTGAATGGCAGACGGACCGGATTGACGGTGGACGGCGCTGTACTATCCTCTCAGCAATGGACAGAGCTTCATGCATAGAATCTCAGTGAGTAGTTGTTACAAGATTAGAAAGCTAAGAGGCTAAGGGGACGGAAAAGGCGTGTTGCGGCAAATCTCACGACGAGAAGCAGTGAGCTAGTCAGATGTCCTTGATCAGTCAGAGGCGAGGCTCTCTTGCTCTTGAGCGAAAGATAACACCAGACCGCTGCACACTTGTCTCTAGGGTGAAGCAGTTGAACAAAGAGGAATGCACAAGAGCCAAAGCAGTGAGAATGAGGCCACCAAAACGGGTTACAAGACAACAAGAGCAGCACGTTGTAATTCAAGTCAGAGATCGCTCAACGGACTGGTCGAATGGACACAAAGTTGTGATATGTATCTTATTGCAGTCGTGTTGGAAAGATTGTTGTGTGTGCATGCCAGGCGCAAGTATGCAGGAGCGGTGTCACAGGCCAACGTCGACATGAAGAGAAACAAAGACGCAAGTGTCCAATCACGGTTCAGATACTGAGAACGTCGTGTGGCCCGTCTCTTGTGATGGGACAACGTGAAGAAGAGGTTGTGGGAGTCTGGAGTGTCACAACCAAACTACAGCGGGTTTGGGTTTGCACTTACCAAACTGCATAGTTACGATGGAGAAGCTGGAAGACTGCTATGGTGGAAATGCGTGTCCCATGTTCAATCGTGCGTGTCCCGCCAGTATAGCAACTGAGTCTTGTGCTTACCGGAAGTGGATGTTCCATCTATTTGAAATTGGAGATAAATGTACTGTCAGATTCTTAATGCGCCATGCCAGCTCTGTTGTGTATGAGATGTGACTGCACTGCTCAGAGTGATACACAGATAGCTCGTGTGTTACGCGTACTGTAATGTGCAGAGTTTATAACGTCTGAAACAGAACACAAACAGAGAAGGCATCGAAGAGGGTATGGTGCGAGAGATGTCGTACTTCGACAAGTGCTGGATGCTCACACAAGTGACACCTGTCACTGGCAGAGTTGCGGAACGAAGAGCAGATGTGAGTCTGACATGAAATCCACGAAAACACAGCGAGGTTAGTAGCATCATGTTGTTGGCATCTGAGTGTTTGTGACGACGGAGACTGCGATATGCATAGTGCTACTGCACGGCTGGCTGTACGGTGTATCAACAGATACGATTGGACGATAGTGGGACCAAGTTCTGCAGAATATTACTGAGTGGGTCAGAACCGCGATCTCAGACTGTCTCAGGGCAATCGTGTCACATTCAATCCAAAATTAAACCACAGATCCAACATCTTGGCCTTCAATGTGGTCACCCACTGCCACTCGTGCACTTTTGTTTCAGAATCTGATAGTACAACAGTGGAGACTCGTCGACGTCGCTCCACCCACCCCAGTTTGACGCCATAACCTCTGAGATCATACCTGTTCCTTTCCACCCTTCCGATCAGTTCAGTCAACCGTGAACAGACTGGCTGATGATCATAGCTACACTAGCATTCATGGGATATGATTCCACGAGCTGGCACTGTTGACCACACGACAAGGCTGCTGGCGACAGACAACCGCAGATCTCAACTCGCGAGACAGATCTGTCTGCCTCTCGCCTGTCCATGCTCACATCTCCAACGCAAACCAACTCTTCATGTTACCGCCGAACGCACAGGGCCCGAGACTACACACGACTTTGCCAGACACAACACCCATCGCACTCTCGTGAGAGAGCGAGAGCGAGTGCACACTCTCGGAGCAGTCTGCGAGGTCTAGAGACGGACCGACAGGAGACGCTTTTTGGAGGTAGGTTGCGGCCTGACCTAGAGGACACTCATCAGGGCGTACGAAGAGCCTGTCGATGAAGGTAGGCTCTACGGGCCCCATGAGCCCGGAGAGGCACGCAACATCTTCTCAGAAAGTAGCAGGACCAGCATGGAGCATTCACACTGATACGTCAGAGTCGGGCTCGTGGGAGGGAAGGGAAGGGGCTGGAGTACGACGGCACTGGCACCGACTGTCTACCAGACCTTCACCCACTGACCGAAACATGCGCTGAACTCATAGAGTTGACTCCAGATAGTGTGAACTGAGCCAAGAGTTCATCTCTGCTAGGGACCGAGCTTCCACTGCACAGCGCACGAGGGTTGCTGAGTGGCTCTTCTCTCGAACATTCCATCCGGACGGTATGGGCAGTAGGGTGGAGCCTATTCTGAGATCGTTCCGCAATGGCCTGTATTATGCACACGACAGACACCTATGGTTACTGCTGAACGACCTCCAGTATGATCACAGCGCAGCACCCTGTCGGTGAATCATAGTTCTCTGGGGGGCCACCCTGCGATATCATGCAGACAGGTCTAGCAGAGTCATAACCGTACACACTGCTCGTATTCCTGGATGCGGGCCGGTCTGTACTGTGCGCCGACAGTTCACCACCCGCGTTGCTGGCACGTGTCGCTCGCTCAAAAGATCTGCCGCGCGGCCTCGGCATTAACTGCCCTGTGTGGCCAGCCGCCAGTTGGCACTGCGAGTCTATCACCCGTGTTGTCAGCTGTCTATGACGCTCCCCACAATACAGTTCTATATCGTTCCCCAGAGTCTGTCGTCACCTACTTTGGTGAACAAAGGAAGCCCTGGTTGCCTGCAACGCATCTGGCTGCCTACCTGGCTGAGGATGTACCCCAGGTACCATCGCAGCTCTGCTGATGCAGACGGGCCACTCTATCGAAGGAGAACAACCAACGATCTGGACTTGTGGTGGATGCCACTCAACTAGAGGACGAGAGTGCGTATGTATGCTTGCGAGGGCGGCATTAACAGTTACGGCAGCCATGTTCGCTCGCAGTATTTGCCAGATGACCCTGACACTCTCCCTGTTCACTGTTATCCCAGACACCAGTTCCTCTGGCGACTCTCTGTATTCAGTCCCAATGGATCCTGCACAGCAGAAGACATGTATGACTCTCTCTACTTCCTCATATCTGAGACTATCGGTGGGAGAAACGTCTACCATCAAAGATTTCAATGTGACAGAAGTGGATTCAGAGAACTATGACGTATCCTGAGTCTTGTGAGCCAAAACGTCACCACACCCTACCTTCACCTCACAACGTTTACCGAGATCATAAACTCAGCACTGCCTCATGCAAGGAGCCTTCGGAAAAAGTGTACAACTGACCACTGATCTTCTCATGGAGACATTGGGGGGCTCATCTGTCCGGGGACGGGATCTTCAGTTGTGGAAGACTCTCTGGTAGTGGGTAAGTTGAGGTACACGTGTCCACCAGGACAGAGACTCAACTCCGACTACCTCCTCTGCTGTAAGCCACTCTCTAACCCTCTCAGTCCTGGTAGAAGCTGTGACCTGAATTCCCTCCACAGTGAGCTGCGAGCGAGGGCACTTCTCCTCTGAGACTGAGCGTTCTCGGATTGTAAATGGAGTCAGTTTCAGTGAGAGTGTTCCAGTGTGTGAGAGATGTCCACTCGACACTTATGCCGATGCTCTCGGGAGCACCACCTGCAGCCAGTGTCCCAAGTACCACACTACCTCATTACCTGGAGCTTCTTCAGTCAATGACTGTCTGCGTGAGTTCATATCCACACAACTGACTTCATATCCACACACCTTCCATGTACTTAGTCTCGAGTATTTGTGGCGATGGTGTGTGTGTGTTTCTCCTTTTGGTATCTGCAGCCCAGCAACTGGTGCTGGAGTGTGAGGCTAGGACCACCAGTGGCACATTGACATTGACTGCAAGACCAACAGACCTCCTCAGACCACCCTCTGCTCCTTCAATGGTGGACTCAAAACACCAGTGTATGCATGCTCTCACTTCTTATGTAGCTAGCTAACCTTCAAAAGATTTGTGTATGTAACCCTCCATCGTAGGTTCCTACCCAGTGTCCATCAATAGAGATGTGTCTCCTCTTGGGAGTCACACACTCACAATCTTGTTGAAGATGACGAGGGATTCCAAGCAGAGGCAACTGTCCCTTACTTCCTTGAAGAAGACTCCAAACCCACTGGTTAGCCTGTGCAGTATAGCCCAGGCCTTAGGTATCAAGCAAGGATGTACTATGCTGATCCCTTGTTTTCCCTCCAGCCTCAGCAGCAGTTCCTCCACTGGTGGTGGCGTTCATCGAGGACTCTCCTCTTGTCCAAGGAGACTCTGTAGAGGCCCACATCCTTCTCTCACGACCTGTCCAGTCTCTGGTGTGCAGACTCAAGGGAGGATCCTTCAGAACTGAGAAAAACTGTGAGCTCTTTAGCAACATACTTTAGTAAAGGGCTTGCTGATGGAGAGTGTACTGTGCCATAAAGCAGGTTGATGAAGGTTTGCCTTGTCTTGTGTTGTACTGTGTGGTAGATGTGAACCCCTACTAGCTGAGTTGCCTGGTTCCTATATAAGCTGGTAGAGTGCTCGCCTATTGTACGAGTGTCGTGGGTTCTCAAATCCCACCTAGGGCGGCACTTCTTCCTGTAAACTAATGGATATACTGTTGAACGTTCTCTACGGAACCACTGAATTGCAGGCTCCGGTGGCTATGTAGAGTCTCTGGACTGAGTCCTGCTGTCTACACTCTGAGAGTAGTGGCCACCAACCGCAGACCTGACACGGAGTTTATCAGGTCTCGTTTCGAGATCACAGACGACGCAGAGCGCTGTACTCTCCACCTCATCAATGGTGGAGTGAGTGTGAGTGAGACAGTGCCACAGTAGAGTTCACTGGGAGGGGACCTGTTCCACGGCTACCTCTGTTACCTGGACAAGATGGAGCCCTACCAGTGTATGTCACAGTCTCTGTAGCTACTGAGTTTGTTTCCAGGTAGCTAGTGATGAGTTGTGGTGTTCCGACTGCAGGCTCCAGTCCAGTGGTGATGAGTGGGTTGAGTTCTGGGAGACATGTCCTGAAGGTGGTACCCACTGACTGTGGCAGGAACAGAAGTGAACCTGAAAACTGACTTCATCATTGAGTGATTGCTGACAGTTGTGCTGACACAGACCTCTGTAGTTATGAAAAGGACCTGCAATTTTTGTATAGCTAAAGTTTTTGTTAGGTTTGTACGGTGTTCATTTTTTCACTAGGTAGCTATGATTTTGATCAGTGTGTAGTTACGAATTTTGGGTGTGAAAATAATTCATTTAAGGGTGAGATACATTATTAATTCATTTCAATCTGACCTCTGCAATGGAAAGTAGTTTCCTTGAACACACAGTACCTAGCTAATCCATGCATGCATGAAGTGGTTTATCAGAGGTACAATGTTGCCTGCATGCACAGTGTGCCCTGAGAAATGAAGTTGTTTACTCCGCAGATGTAACATACTTTCAAATGTTCATCCTCCTACAGGTAGTTCTAACGCATGTGACACACACAGTTATGTAAAAAAGAGACAGAAATGCTATGGACATTCTCAGGGCAACACTGTGTGGAAAATAGACAATAACAGACGGGACATGCCCATGTGCTTCTACATGACAGCGCCTGAGAAATGATGTCGTTTACTTTACACATGAATGTTAGTGCTGCATGTTTCTAGGAAAATTACTTTCAATATGCCCACAAGAAACAAATAGCGTAGGCACGCACATACACCTACGTATAACTGTATCTGTCTGTTTGCATATGAATGCAGGTAATGCGCCATTTGTGAAAAACAAGTTTCTATCACTAGGTAGCTTTGATTTTGATCAGCATGTAGTTACAAATGTGGCAGTGAAAGTATATGCCATCATTTAAGGGACAGAGGAGGAGAATGAAGTAGTTTCCTTGCAAACACAGCAGCAAAACCACTTCATAAATGGACATGCCAATGCATTTTTCTACATTACTGGTATATAATTAGCAACAGAGTAGTTCCGATCAAACTACTTGTTGTAGGAGGATGAATATTAGAAAGTATGCAGAGTATATAAACAACTTCATTTCTCAAGGGCGCACTGTGTGGAAAAACAGATATACATGTCCATATGTTTCTGCATAACTTAGCCCTGAAAAATGAAGTCGTTTACTTTACACATGAACGTCAGTTGCTACATGTTGCTAGGAAAAACTTTCAATATGCCCACAAGAAAGGAAGAGCATAGTCACGCACATACGCCTACGTATAGCTGTATCTGTCTGTTTGCATATAAACTCAGGTCCTGCGCCGTTCGTGAGAAAAACAAGTAGTTTGCAGATGAGGTTGGATCTTAACTGACACATGTGGCACTGTCACTGAGAACTATGGCACGTATTCTCGCTGCCACATTCATCATCAACTGTCTGATAGGCCTACATCCTGCTTACACTTCTGGTAAGCAATTGTCTTTTGGATATGTGCTTAGCTTTCAATGATACTTCAAGTCTCAACGACTAACTATTCTTCAGGTGTATGTGAGCCGCCTTGTGGTGCAAACGGAAGATGCAGTGTAGCCACTGGGAAGTGTGAGTGTTACCTGGGATACACCGGTGACACTTGCAGTGAAGGTATAGCTACAGTGATGACTACTGCTGTTTACAGACCCAGAATCTAACATTCTATCATCAGAAACACTGCCATGTAATGATGACAATGGAGGCTGTGAGCCAGTTTGTAATGACACCGGTGATGGATGTGTTTGCTCCTGTCCTGACGGTTTTGATGTGGACGGAATTAACTGTTATGGTACAGTTCTTAAACTACAAGTAGTTAGACTGTGATATGACTCTTTAACAGACATAAATGAGTGCAGAATAATGAATGGTGGCTGCCAGCATTCCTGTACCAATACACCTGGCAGCTACAGGTGTAGCTGTGACCAGGGATATAGACTGTTGGATGATGGATTACAGTGTGAAGGTAAAATATGCACGGTGAAAACACAGTTTCTGACATGGCAACATCCACAGCTCTCAGTTGTGATCCAGTTCTTGAAGCTCCACTGAATGGTGTGATGGAGTGTGACAGACAGACAGTGGGTGGGACTTGCAGGTTCACCTGTGACGAGGGCTACACTCTGAGAGGCTCAGACAGTCGGACCTGTCTCCCCTCCCTCCAGTGGAGGGAACCTCCTGCCATATGTGACCCTCCAATGTGCCCTCACCTCACTCCTCCTGACAATGGATTTGTGTTGTTCCCATGTACCAGAGAGGAGGGCCATCTGTGTCATGTTGTGTGTGCCCATGGCTACAGCTTAGTGGGTCCTAGCAATCGGACATGTAGAAAGGATAACACATGGGCAGTCTTGTGTGGAGTGATGGACCACAGTGTGTGGGTGAGTCAATATACTCTGCCATTCTAGGAATGGTAAAACGAGCAGTGGCATGTTTTCCTTCATACTTGTTTATGGAGCCACATAAGCAAGTACAATGCTGCCTGTTAACAAATGACTTGTGTTTTGAGCATCCAAAACTATGTAAAAACTAAACTAGAGTGTATAATGTTTTTGTAAAAGCACTAGCAATCAGACATGTAGGAAGGATAACACAAGCAATCATGTATGGAGTGTGTGTAGGTATTTACTAGAAAGGGTGATAAAGCCCATAATGGTATATAGTTGCATACTTGCTTTTGAGACACATGAGCAATATCAGTGGTACAATCTAGCCTGCATAACAAAAATGGCCTGTGTGTAAGTGTCCATAACTAGGTAATGTGTACACTAATTAAGCAGGCCATACACCCGGCAACTTCGTTGCTTCAACAAAAGTTGCAGCAACTTAAGTATTCAAATGATGGGCCCAGGCAACTAGCTACCAGATGGCTTTTCTATAATTCTTGCAACTAGTTGCCTGGCCCCACCATACCAATACTTTGGAAGTTGCTGCAACTTTTGTTGAAGCGACAAAGTTGCCTCGTGTATGGCCTGAGGGTGTATAGTTTAATAATGTTTCTATTCAGAGAGTGGTCTATGTGACCCAAATCCTTGTCTGAATGGAGGATATTGTATCGAGGCTGGCAGCTGAGTTAGATGTTGTATGCAATGGAACTGCAACTGGTTATGGTGGACAGACTTGTGGAGCAGTTATTGTACACTTCCCACCAATCCCACCAGTTACTGACGGATTACAGTTTCAAATAACTTTATACACTGGTGCAGAAGGATTCAGTGGAAAGGGTAAGAGTGAACATTGACAGACCTAAAACGAGACATGTGCTACGTGTGGATAGTGGAGAAATACGCCCTGCAACTGTAACAGGTGAAATAGGGGTAGTTAGAGTTGTTCTACCGAGAAATACTCCTAGAGTAATTTATGAGCCACGACAGAGAAATGTATACATATCTGGTGGTTCGGATAATGAGACACAATCGTATTTTGAACGGTTTAATTTCACAAGAGGACTGCTGCAGCCAAGTTGTTGTAGTGCAGATAATCATGTCACACTATCCTGTCCTGGGGGCTCCACTCGGTCAATATGCACTGCTTGTCTCCTGTTAGTGCAGTGAGTACTACCATATGAAAGTGACAAGAGCAAATGGTGCTGTGTTTGCTAAGAGTGCGTGAGTTTATATCTCTACCAACCTCAGTCTCTGGTCTAAGGTATAGGGAGATACGCGATACACGCTACACAAATGACCTTAGAACCTCTCCCAGTGAGTGTAAAGTTTGCAGCGAATGCAACAACACAGATCCTATGTGCTATTGCTACATTACCACAACAGACACGGCTGTGTCTCTCTCCAACCAGGGCCTTGGCCTTCACTACATCTCCCAAATCCAGATATTACTTCCACCTTGGTTGGAACTGCTTGTAGATTTACAGATGTCATTGGAGTCGAGTGGATCGACTAAAAACGACATGTTTGCACCTGTCACTCGACCCAGTGAGCCAGTCTCATCATTTGAAGGTTGTGACAAACTCACAAACCTGGAAGGTAGTAGGTATTCAGTGTTGAGATATGACAAAACTCTATCAGCAGTGATAGATGACCAGAGATATGACTACAGAGAGGACAATGATACTGGGACCACTGGAGATGTCATGTGTTTTGCAGTTGACTTGTGTCATGAATCAGAGTCTCCAGTTCACATGCAGATCTCCGAGCCAATCAATGACATTCTAGTCTACCATTATCTCCGTCAGTTCACTGACAGACAGTGGAACATTCTCCTCAATACTGTGTCAGTCTTCAAACAGTCTGTTACTCAAAGTAGCAGCAATACATTTTGGAATGGCATGGAGATGATGTCACTGCCAAATGTTAAAGTAGATATTTCGGTGAACACAGATCTTGAGCTTCAATTTAACGAGGGTGGCCTCAATGTCAGGGTGGAATTTAGTGGAGATGCTTCATTCGAATACAGAGTAAGCTTATATTTACATGTGCATATTAATGTATTGGCTACTTGACAGGAAAGACAAGGAACACTGGAAGGCCAGATTTGTTTGGTAGCTAGTAGCATGATTGATGGAACTGAGCAGAGCTTCCATCTCAACAGCTACGACAAAACGACAAATGTCTACTTCTACATTGACGGTGGGTCTCTACAAAATACTCTTCTTGTTTACTTGTTTCTATTTGGTGTATCTAGGTGGTGGGGATCCTTGTAAGAGCAAGACAGGATTATCTTTTGAAGCAAGTTTCCAGCCACAACCTGGTGAGCTGTTCTTCACACAACTTCTTCGATTCACTGAGATCACTCAGAGCTGTAGCTTCAGTGCCTTCTTGCCAATAACCAGTGACTACAGAGCTCTTGGTCTCAGTCTACACACTGAGTGTCCTCTTCTTGCTATTGGACACCTCATCTTGCCTGAAATGTCCCACACCATCACCTTCATCGGATCAGAGAATCCTAACTGCTTCACAAGTAACTTCCTTGAAGTTCCAGACCCAACTCTTGTGATTGAATCTGAGTTGGTTAACGATCGCTTGCCTCTTGGGAACGTCTTTGAACTTCAGGCCAACTCTACTGGTCCTGATGTAGTGACTGTCTTTGGAAGAGAGGATTCCGGACCAGTCTCTAAGTTTCATTCGGTACAAGTGACTCTGTTTGGAGGAGTGTTTGAGTCAGAGGCCACCATCAGGAATGAACAGCTGACAATCTACACCAGTAGTGGTAGTGTGTTTGGCTATCCAGCTGAGCTGACCATCACTGCACCTTCCAACAAACTGACTGGCAGGACCTGGAATTGACCGTGTGACGGTTCTCTACTCTATGGCAATGGAAGCTTCGCACAGAAACTGAGTGAAGTTGTTATAAGGAAGGTGACTGACCTTGCTGATGTAGGACATGTGCATCGTAGAATTGCCCAAAGGGCTGTAGAAAGATCAATAGAAATGCTCACAACTACAGAGTGTCAGTTCAATGAGGTAGTTGAACAGCTTATGAGGACAGAGGAATCAAAATCAATTGCATACAACACCACTCAAACAGTACAAGCAGAGTTTACGGCTTTAGAGCAAGAGATTGAAAGAAGTGGAGGTAACCTTGGAGATATAGTTGCAATGTTGAATGATCTCTGCAGAGATGATACTTATGAGTCCAGTTGCATGCCTGGGGAACTGTGCAGAAGTTGCACCAGTCCCCCACCCTTTCAAAATGTCCAACTGTGATTGCACCATGCTCTTCGTGCCATACCGGGAACAGAGTCTGTAGGTCAGCTCGCCAAAGAGCACTCAACAGTTTAGAGGGTCTGACACGGAAGAGAGGGAATTACTGCAGAGGTTTCTGGACACACAGAGTGCCCTGGTTTCAGCTCAAACTGACTTGAGAAAGGCAGAGTTCGAAAATGAAATGTATATTGAGAAAAAAGACCAGCTAAATATGAGCCTGATAAAATTTAGAGATGACCACAACAGATCCGTTGCAGTGTACAATAGTGTGCTTGAGGAGGTGGAGACATTGGTTGGGATATATGAAAGTGGGAAGGGAAATGGATTTGAGAACATATTCATAATCAGGTCCGTCATGTTTAGCACGAGACTGACAGAGAACCCAACATCCTTAGCCTTGAATGTAGCATTTCAGAAGCAAATTGGTGATGTTTCCGAAGATTATCAAGAATCTTACCTCTACATTTCAAGTCAATCAGAAGAATCCAACCTTGAGAGAATCGCTAATGATATAATAGTTGAGGCATTCACAAGCAACAGACAAGTAACTTGTCGCATTAATGGAACATCAGATGCTGAGTTCAAACGTAAACCTGGACAAGAGTGCATTGGTAAGGGTATTCTACTTATATCGCTAATATTTTAATCATGCTGTCTGTGTTCTCAGCATGTCCATTAGGTCAGTTTAGATTAGGTGAAAATTGCCAGCCGTGTCCTGAAAACACTGCCTTTCCTCTGCAACCTTCACATATCTGCCCTTGTAAGGTAGGCTACTTCAGAAACACTGTGAGCCATCCCGACAGAGTCCAGTTTGAAGACCCCATTAACGAGGAAGCCAGTCACAAGTGTACAAGTAAGCAAACATCTGGATTTGTAAGATCACAACGTTAATCGTTTCTTTCAGAGCCACCCAGTGCTCCGCAGAATGTGTCACTCGCTGTAACACACACTACCCTAACTGTTAGCTGGTCACAACCTGTTGAAGACGGTGGGAGGACTGATCTCTACTATCAGGTGGAATGGAGTGGCAGTAACCCACTTGATCTCTCTGGCAGTGTCTATGTCAGTGGGTCATCAAGGACTAGAACATTCACTGGTCTCAAACCATTCACTACGTACTGTGTTAGGGTGACTGCCCACAACGGAGTCAGTGACCAGGATCATCTGGGGTTGAGTCTCAGGAGAGTGATGGAGTGTGCCGTTACTCTACCTGCTTGTATGCCATGAGTAGCACTCTATGTGCATTGTTTGTTAGCTACCAACTATCTTTTCTTTCAGTGCCTAGTGTAGTGACTGGTGTGCAGGGAGCATATCCGTATGTGGTGTGGAACCCTCCAGAGGAGCCAAACGGAATCATCACCAATTACTCCCTGACCTTCACTTGCTGCGGTTGACCAACACAATAACTACCATCAATGATTGGCCCTTCTATGTCGTTCAACCATCTGATTGTCCCTGCTCATCAGAGTCCATAAATATAACTGTTAGTTTTGGACTGAAAATAAAATTAATGATCTTTGATATTCATTATTTAAGGTCTCTGCTGTAAACAGTGTTGGAATGGGGCTTTCGTCGAAATATTTCCATCTTTCAGGTAGTTTCAAAGTCTATGTTAGCTTATGCTTAGAAGGTTAAAAGTTACATTGTACTAGCATAATATAGGAAAAAAAGATGTATAAAAAGGATTAACAAAACATCTCTTTCTACAGCTCCAACTTCAACTCCATCTCCACCTTCTGTCTGTAACGGTTTGTGAAAATCTTCCTTCTTGCAAAATGTATTTAGCATGTTTATTCATGGATAGATAGGAGAATTCAATGATCAATGCTGGATTCGCTTACTTCTCTTTTGCAGCTATGAATGTTGACCTAGTTCGATATCCCACCACAATAGCCCCAGTCAGTGGATCCGTGACCATAGCTACACAGTGTGCTGACAATGCTCACGTCAGAATTGGCCATAGTCTGGATGTTAGGTGTTCCTCTGATGGTATCTGGCTTGGTACAGTTCCTCAGTGCGAATGCAATGTTGGATATCATTCAGTTTCTGTTGGTGGAATAATGATCTGCCAAGGTCAGCAAAATACAGTGATGACTATATAGACTGCAGTATCAATGAACTCTCACAGCTAACGTCACATCTTGCGATGAGTGTGACTCCTGCTGCCCTGTCTGTGACTCTTGTGGTCCTACCCTTGATCCTTGCTCTGACACTGGTTAGTGTATCCAATTATGTAATTATTTCACTGTAACTCTTTTATAAGAAGTAGCTATATATAGTCCTGAGTTTGCAAGTGTTAAACTGGCATTCACTACCTAAGGTTACATATTAAATGCTTTATCGGAGAGGAGAGAAAGATCAGTCGACAGGCAAAGACTGGGACAGTTAAAAATGAGATTGTCGCTGTAAAACCTTGCATTCAGAACTCTTTACCCCGCCAGAGATATGCCAGCTACCTTGTGTCAATGGAATGTGCAATACCACCACTGGAGACTGTGACTGCTCTCCTGGATATACTGGTGTTGTCTGTGATGAAGGTAAACTAGCTACCACTTCCATCATTCTATAAATTCCGGTAAATCTTCAGATATACGGGAGTGTGAGGACAATAACGGAGGCTGTGATCACATCTGCACTGACTTTCCCTGGTGGCTACAACTGTTCATGCAAACCTGGGTTCACTCAACTTACCTCAAATGGAAGCTCTTGCCAAGGTAGCTTATGACAGTAGCTACACTGTAGTTAACCCTTGCAAGCAGACATTGATGAGTGCGGGGGTGGGAGCCATAACTGCAGTCAGATCTGTGTCAACACTCCTGGATCATACTACTGCAACTGTCAGCATGGCTTTCAGCTAGTCGGTGGCACAGAGTGTGAAGGTGTGTGTGTGTGTGTGTGTGTGTGTATGTGTGTTGTGTGTGTGTGATAACATGCCTATGTTAACCTGTGCAGATGTGGATGAATGTCAAGTGCTTTCTCCCAATGGATTCTGCAGTCAAGTGTGTGTTAACACTGAGGGTTCTTTCCACTGTGACTGTATGGAGGGATATCAACTCTTTCGGTCATTCTTATGCACAGGTCTATTATTGCACTATCTAAAAAACTAAGTCGCCAATATCAAAAACCCAATGCAGATATTGATGAGTGCAGTGAAGGGATCGACACATGCAGTAAGAGTGGACCCACACCTGCTCGCTGTATCAACACTGAAGGAAGCTATAGGTGTACATGTGATGAGTACGTTGGGTACCATTTGTCTACCAGTGGTACCACATGTGAAGGTATGTACACTCTTTGAAGTATGACTATTAGACTATGCTATTTAGTCTATGCTGTAAACCAAGAAAGAATGTATCAAGTTAGCTTTTGCTGTTTCAGATGTGGATGAATGTGCTGAAGACCCGTCCCTCTGTAGAGAGACCTGTGTGAACACACCTGGTTCCTACAGCTGCTCTTGCCCTGAAGGATATGCACTTGATGTGGATCAGATATCCTGCAGAGGTTAGTTTAGCCAACAATGAAAATACTCGATGCTGAAGAGTTTATCTGAACAGATATTGATGAGTGTAGAAACATGAATGGTGGCTGCCAGAGCTTCTGTACCAACACACCTGGTAGCTTCAGATGTATCTGTGACCAGGGATATAGGCTGTTGGATGATGGATTACAGTGTGAAGGTAAAGTATGCATGAAAAGACACAGTTTCTGACATAGCAACATCCACAGCTCTCAGTTGTGATCCAGTTCTTGAAGCTCCACTGAATGGTGTGATGGAGTGTGACAGACAGACAGTGGGTGGGACTTGCAGGTTTACCTGTGACGAGGGCTACACTCTGAGAGGCTCAGACAGTCAGACCTGTCTCCTCTCCCTCCAGTGGAGGGAACCTCCTGCCATATGTGACCCTCCAATGTGCCCTCACCTCACTCCTCCTGACAATGGATTGTGTGGTGTCCCATGCCCCAGAGAGAGGGCCATCGGTGCGTGTGTGTGTGTTGCCATGGCTACACCATAGTGGGGTTCCTGCGCAATCAGCAGACACTGATAGAAGGATAACAGGGCAGTCTACATGGGAGTGATGGACCACAGTGTGCTGGGTGAGGCTATGTGAATTTTGACAGAAAGTGTAAAAGTCTAACTGTAGTTGCATGCTTTTCCTTATATGTTATCGAGCACTGCCACATAGCAATTGTGTTGCCCTCCAAGTAAAAATGATAATTTGTATGTGAGTGTCCAAATAGTAAAACACTATAATGTCCAAGTGTTATAATGTTCTCTTCAGAGAGTGGTCTATGTGACCAAATCCTTGTCTGAATGGAGGATATTGTATCGAAGCAGGTACTGAGCTTTAGATGTGTGTGCAATGGAACTGCAACTGGTTATGGTGGACAGACTTGTGGAGCAGTTATTGTACACTTCCCACCAATCCCACCAGTGACTGACGGATTAGAGTTTCAAATAACTTTATACACTGGTGTAGAAGGATTCAGTGAAAGGGTAAGAGTGAACATTGACAGACCTAAAGTGAGACATGTGCTACGTGTGAATAGTGGAGAAATAAGCCTACAACTGTACAGGTGCATAGGGGTAGTAGAGTAGTATACGCAAAATACTGCTAGAGTAATCTATGAGCCACGAGAGAGAATGTTTTCATATCTGGTGGCTCGGATAATGAGAGACCATCGTATTTTGAACAGTTTAATCTCACAAGAGGACTGCTGCAGCCAAGTTGTTGCAGTGCAGATGATCATGTCACACTTTCCTGTCCTGGGACTCCACTCAGACAATATCACTGCTATCACCATGTCAGTGGACTACCACTGACAGGGGAGTTACAAGAACAGATGCTGGTGCCGTGTTTGTTCAGAGTAGTTCCCTATCTCTACCAACTTCTCTTTCCAGCTTCAGATACAGAGATGTTGACTTACATCAATGACATTAGGTTTGAAATTGGTAACTGTGTAGCTTGCCATGAATGCAACCATACCAATCGCCAGTGCTCCTGTTATGATCACACACCAGATGACACTGTGGAGTTTCTCCAAGCTAGAGCCTTGGCCTTCACTTACATCAATCAAATCCAGTCATTACTTCCATCCTGGTTGGAGCTGTTTGTGGATTTAGAGCTGTCGTTAGCGTCGATTGGATTAGACTAAAAATGACATGTTTGCACCAGTCACTCGATCCCAGTAAGCAGTTTCCTCATTTGAAGGTTGTGACAAACTCACTAACCTGGAAGGTAGTAGGTATTCAGTGTTGAGATATGACAAAACTCTATCAGCAGTTATAGATGGCCAGAGATATGACTACAGAGAGGACAATGAGACTGGGACCACTGGAGATGTCATGTGTTTTGCAGTTGACTTGTGTCATGAATCAGAGTCTCCAGTTCACATGCAGATCTCCCAGCCAATCAATGACATTCTAGTCTACCAGTATCTCCGTCGGGTTCACTGACAGACAGTGGAACATTCTCCTCAATACTGTGTCAGTCTTCAAACAGCCTGTTACTCAAAGTAGCAACACCATATTTTGGAATGGCGTAGAGATGATTTCACTGCCAGATATAAAAGTAGACATTTCTGTGAACACAGAGTTTGAACTACAAATTACAGGGGGTGACCTCAAATTCAGGGTTAAATTCAGCGGAGAAGCTTCATTTAACTATGAAGTAAGCAATATCTATCCACATGAGTAAATGATGTATTAGCTTTTGCATACTGACAGGAAAGACAAGGGAACACTGGAAGGCCAGATTACTTTGGTAGCTAGTAGCATGATTGATGGAACTGAGCTGAGCTTCCAACTCAGCAGCTATGACGGAATGACAAATGCCTATTTTCACATCGAAGGTGAGTTTTGTGAATTTTATTGTATTCTTTTTATTATGTTCTGTGTAGATGGGAATCTGTGTAAAGCAGAACTGGATTATCATTCACAGCAAGTTACCAGCCACAGCCTGGTGAGCTGTTCTTCAGGCGACTTCTTCTATTCACTGAGATCACTCAGAGCTGTAGCTTCAGTGCCTTCTTGCCAATAACCAGTGACTACAGAGCTCTTGGTCTCAGTCTACACACTGAGTGTCCTCTTCTTGCTATTGGACACCTCATCTTGCCTGAAATGTCCCACACCATCACCTTCATTGGATCAGAGAATCCTAACTGCTTCACTAGTAACTTCCTTGAAGTTCCAGACCCAGCTCTTGTGATTGAATCTGAGTTGGTCAACAACCACTTGCTTCTTGGGAACATCTTTGAACTTCAGGCCAATTTTACAGGTCCTGATGTAGTGACTGTCTTTGGAAGAGAGGATTCCGGACCAGTCTCTCAGTTTCATTCAGTACAAGTGACTCTGTTTGGAGGAGAGTTTGAGTCAGAGGCCACCGTCAGGAATGATCAGCTGACAATCTCCACCAGTAGTGGCA
The DNA here is from genome assembly GCA_030341885.1 of Geodia barretti. NCBI lineage: Eukaryota > Metazoa > Porifera > Demospongiae > Tetractinellida > Geodiidae > Geodia > Geodia barretti. The sequence continues at coordinate 41,989 of CASHTH010001857.1, forward strand.
GTGTGTTTGGCTATCCAGCTGAGCTGACCATCACTGCACCTTCCAACAAGACTGACTGGCAGGACCTGGAATTGACTGTGGACGGCTCTCTACTCTCAGGCAATGGCAGCTTCATGCAGAATCTAAGTGAAGTTGTTACAAGAAAGCTAAGAAGGCTGGCGGAATCGGCAAATTCACGACGAGAAGTAGCTCAGATGTCTCTTGATCAGTCAAAGGAGAGGCTTCTTGCTATTGAGGAAAGATACAACCAGACAGTTGCAAACTTGCCTCTAGCTGAACAAAGGAGGAATGCCACAAGAGAAAGCATTGAAGAGGCCACAAAAAGGTTACAAGAAATAGAGCGGCGGTTCAATGCAAGTCAAGATCCGGGACTAGTAGAATTGGACAAATTGTGTACTTTGCAGGTGTGTAAAGATGTGTGCATGCCAGGCCAAGTATGCAGGAGCTGTTCCAGGCCAACCTTCATTGAAAAAACAACCAAGTGTCCAATCACGGTTAAAGAACTGAGAAACGTTCGTGTGGCCCCGTTCTTTGTGATTGGGACCACGTGGAGGTTTGTGCTGGAGTGTCACAACGAAAACAGCGGGGTTTGCACTTTACCAAATTGCATAGTTTACGATGGAAAGCAGTGCTATGGGAAATGCGTCCCAGTTCAATCCCTTCTTCCAGTATACAACTGGGTGCTTAAAGAAGTGGATGTTCCATCTTTTGAAAATTGTACTGTCAGATTCTTTAATGCGTCCATGCCCAGCTCTTGTTGTGAGAATGTGACTTGCGCTCAGAGGATACAAAATAGCTCGTGTGTTACGAGTAATGTAATGTGCAGGATTAAACGTCAGAACACAACAGAAGGCATCGAAGAGGGAAGGAGAGAGCTTCTTCGGCAATTGCTGGATGCTCAAAGGAACCTGTCACTGGCAGAGTTTGCTGGAAGAAGAGCAGATGTTGAGTATGAAATCCACAGACAGAGGGTAGATCAGTTGGCAATGAGTTTGGAGAGACTTCGATATGCAAGTGATAACTCTGAAACGGTGTATAACAGAACATTGGAAGAAGTGGGACCAATTCTGAGAATATTTGAAAGTGGTAATAACAGCGGGTATCAGAATGTCTTCAGGATCAATAGTGTCACATTCAATACAAAATTAACCAACAGTCCAACATTCTTGGCCTTCAATGTGGTGTTTCAGAATCTGATAGACAACAGTGGAACTGAGTACCGAGAATCATACCTGTACATTTCAACACAATCAGAAGCAGTCAACCTTGAAAGAATGGCTGATGACATAATAGACACAGCATTCATTGGAGATTCCAGGAGTAGCACGTTGCCACAGACAAGGCTGCGGAGACAGACAACAGCAGATCTCACTCCGAGACAGATCTTTGCCTCTCGCTGCACTCACATCTCAAACACACAACTCTTCTTTACCGAGATCCAGGCCAGACTAACAGAGATTCAGGACAACATCGACACCTCTCGTGAAGGAGCCGGTGAACTCTCGGAGAGTCTGAGTCTAGACGGACCACAGGAGGACGAGGAGTTTGCGGCCTACCTGGACCTCATCAGGGGCTACGAAGACCTGTCGATGGAGGCTCTACGGGCCCTGGAGAGCACCATCTTCTCAGAGTGGCAGGCCAGCATGGAGCTCCTGTACTCAGAGTCGGGCTCAGTGGGGGAAGTGGGCTGCGACGGACTGGCCGACTGTCTCCAGACCTCCACTGACCAACTCCTGAACCTCATAGAGTTGACTCCAGATAGTGAACTGAGCCAAGAGTTCATCTCTCTGAGACCGAGCTTTCCACTGGCCGCCAAGAGGTTGCTGGAGTTGGCTCTTCTCTCCAACATTTCCATCCAGGAAGGTCTGGCTAGGGTGGACCCTATTATTGAGATCACAATGGCCTATGCAACAGACAATTACTGGTGCAACGAACCTCCAGTTATGATCACAGAGCCACCACCCGAGGTGAACATTTCTCTGGGGGCCACCCTGCGATTATCATGCAAAGCAGAGTCAAACCTACCACTGACGTATTACTGGATGAGGGACGGTAATGTACTGCCGCAGTTCACCACAAACGAGTTGGTCATTGCTGCCGTGCAGCGACAGGACTCGGCCAACTACACCTGTGTGGCCAGCAACCCAGTTGGCACTGCCGAGTCTATCAACACCAGTGTAACAGTCTATGAGCTCCCACAGTTCTATCTCTCCCCAGAGTCTGTCGTCACCTACTTTGGTGACAGGAATGGGGCCTGGTTTGCCTGCAACGCATCTGCCTGGCCCTACCCTGGCTGGAAGTGGTACCATCGCAGCTCTTCTGATGCAGACTGGACACTCATCGAAGGAGAACAAACCAACGAACTACTTGTTGTGGATCCCCAACTAGAGGACGAGGGTATGTATGCTTGCGAGGCATTTAACTATCACGGCAGTGTTCGCTCCGAGCCAGTGACCCTGACACTTCTCCCGTTCACTGTATCCCAGAACCAGTTCCCTCTGGAGTTCTCTGTATTCAGTCCCAATGGATCCTGCACAGCAGAAGACATGTATGACTCTCTCTACTTCCTCATATCTGAGACTATCGGTGGAGAAACGTCTACCATCAAAGATTTCAATGTGACAGAAGTGGATTCAGAGAACTATGACGTATCCCTGAGTCTTGTGAGCCAAAACGTCACCACACCCTACCTTCACCTCACAACGTTTACCGAGATCATAAACTCAGCACTGCCTCATGCAAGGAGCCTTCGGAAAAGTGTACAACTGACCACTGATCTTCTCAATGGAGACATTGGGGGGCTCATCTGTCCGGGGACGGGATCTTCAGTTGTGGAAGACTCTCTGGTAGTGGGTAAGTTGAGGTACACGTGTCCACCAGGACAGAGACTCAACTCCGACTACCTCCTCTGCTGTAAGCCACTCTCTAACCCTCTCAGTCCTGGTAGAAGCTGTGACCTGAATTCCCTCCACAGTGAGCTGCGAGCGAGGGCACTTCTCCTCTGAGACTGAGCGTTCTCGGATTGTAAATGGAGTCAGTTTCAGTGAGAGTGTTCCAGTGTGTGAGAGATGTCCACTCGACACTTATGCCGATGCTCTCGGGAGCACCACCTGCAGCCAGTGTCCCAAGTACCACACTACCTCATTACCTGGAGCTTCTTCAGTCAATGACTGTCTGCGTGAGTTCATATCCACACAACTGACTTCATATCCACACACCTTCCATGTACTTAGTCTCGAGTATTTGTGGCGATGTGTGTGTGTTTCTCCTTTTGGTGTCTGCAGCCCAGCAACTGGTGCTGGAGTGTGAGGCTAGGACCACCAGTGGCCACATTGACATTGACTGCAAGACCAACAGACCTCCTCAGACCACCCTCTGCTCCTTCAATGGTGGACTCAAACACCAGTGTATGCAGCTCTCACTTCTTATGTAGCTAGCTAACCTTCAAAAGATTTCTTATGTAACCCTCCATCGTAGGTTCCTACCCAGTGTCCATCAATAGAGATGTGTCTCCTCTTGGGAGTCACACACTCACAATCTTTGTTGAAGATGACGAGGGATTCCAAGCAGAGGCAACTGTCCCTTACTTCCTTGAAGAAGACTCCAAACCCACTGGTTAGCCTGTGCAGTATAGCCCAGGCCTTAGGTATCAAGCAAGGATGTACTATGCTGATCCCTTGTTTTCCCTCCAGCCTCAGCAGCAGTTCCTCCACTGGTGGTGGCGTTCATCGAGGACTCTCCTCTTGTCCAAGGAGACTCTGTAGAGGCCCACATCCTTCTCTCACGACCTGTCCAGTCTCTGGTGTGCAGACTCAAGGGAGGATCCTTCAGAACTGAGAAAAACTGTGAGCTCTTTAGCAACATACTTTAGTAAAAGGGCTTGCTGATGGAGAGTGTACTGTGCCATAACACAGGTTGATTGAGGTTTGCCTTGTCTTGTGTTGTACTGTGTGGTAGATGTGAACCCCTACTAGCTGAGTTGCCTGGTACCTATATAAGCTGGTAGAGTGCTCGCCTATTGTACGGAGTGTCGTGGGTTCAAATCCCACCTAGGGCGGCACTTCTTCCTGGAAACTAATGGATATACTGTTGAACGTTCTCTACGGAACCACTGAATTGCAGGCTCCGGTGGCTATGTAGAGTTCTCTGGACTGAGTCCTGCTGTCTACACTCTGAGAGTAGTGGCCACCAACCGCAGACCTGACACGGAGTTTATCAAGTCTCGTTTCGAGATCACAGACGACGCAGAGCGCTGTACTCTCCACCTCATCAATGGTGGAGTGAGTGTGAGTGGAGACAGTGCCACAGTAGAGTTCACTGGGAGGGGACCTGTCCACGGCTACCTCTGTTACCTGGACAAGATGGACCCCTACCAGTGTATGCCACAGTCTGTGTAGCTACTGAGTGTGTTTCCAGGTAGCTAGTGGTGAGTTGTGGTGTCCTGACTGCAGGCTCCAGTCCAGTGGTGGTGAGTGGGTTGAGTTCTGGGAGACATGTCCTGAAGGTGGTACCCACTGACTGTGGCAGGAACAGAAGGAACCTGAAAACTGACTTCATCATTGAGTGATTGTTGACAGTTGTGCTGACACAGACCTCTGTAGTTATGAAAAAGGACCTGCAATTTTTGTATAGCTAAAGTTTTTGTTAGGTTTGTACGGTGTCAATTTTTTCACTAGGTAGCTATGATTTTGATCAGTGTGTAGTTACGAATTTTGGTGTGAAAATAATTCATTTAAGGGTGAGATACATTATTAATTCATTTCAATCTGACCTCTGCAATGGAAGTAGTTTCCTTGAAACACACAGTACCTAGCTAAGTCCATGCATGAAGTGGTTTATCAGAGGTACAATGTTGCCTGCATGCACAGTGTGCCCTGAGAAATGAAGTTGTTTACTCCGCAGATGTAACATACTTTCAAATGTTCATCCTCCTACAGGTAGTTCTAACGCATGTGACACACACAGTTATGTAAAAAAGAGACAGAAATGCATGGACATTCTCAGGGCACACTGTGTGGAAAATAGACAATAACAGACGGACATGCCCATGTGCTTCTACATGACAGCGCCCTGAGAAATGAAGTCGTTTACTTTACACATGAATGTTAGTGCTGCATGTTTCTAGGAAAATTACTTTCAATATGCCCACAAGAAACAAATAGCGTAGGCACGCACATACACCTACGTATAACTGTATCTGTCTGTTTGCATATGAATGCAGGTAATGCGCCATTTGTGAAAAACAAGTTTCTATCACTAGGTAGCTTTGATTTTGATCAGCATGTAGTTACAAATGTGGCAGTGAAAGTATATGCCATCATTTAAGGGACAGAGGAGGAGAATGAAGTAGTTTCCTTGCAAACACAGCAGCAAAACCACTTCATAAATGGACATGCCAATGCATTTTTCTACATTACTGTGTACTATTAATAATTAGCAACAGAGTAGTTCCGATCAATACTTGATGTAGGAGGATGAATATTAGAAAGTATGCAGAGTATATAAACAACTTCATTTCTCAGGGCGCACTGTGTGGAAAAACAGATATACATGCCCATATGTTTCTGCATAACTGAGCCCTGAAAAATGAAGTCGTTTACTTTACACATGAACGTCAGTGCTGCATGTTGCTAGGAAAAACTTTCAATATGCCCACAAGAAAGGAATAGCGTACTCACGCACATACGCCTACGTATAGCTGTATCTGTCTGTTTGCATATAAACTCAGGTCCTGCGCCGTTCGTGAGAAAAACAAGTAGTTTGCAGATGAGGTCGGATCTTAACTGACACATGTGGCACTGTCACTGAGAACTATGGCACGTATTCTCGCTGCCACATTCATCATCAACTGTCTGATAGGCCTACACCCTGCTTACACTTCTGGTAAGCAATTGTCTTTTGGATATGTGCTTAGCTTTCAATGATAGTTCAAGTCTCAACGACTAACTATTTCTTCAGGTGTATGTGAGCCGCCTTGTGGTGCAAACGGAAGATGCAGTGTAGCCACTGGGAAGTGTGAGTGTTACCTGGGATACACCGGTGACACTTGCAGTGAAGGTATAGCTACAGTGATGACTACTGCTGTTTACAGACCCAGTATCTAACATTCTATCATCAGAAACACTGCCCTGTAATGGAGGCTGTGAACCGGTTTGTAATGACACCGGTGATGGATGTTTTTGCTCCTGTCCCGACGGTTTTGATGTGGACGGA
>CASHTH010001859.1:0-28233 GCA_030341885.1 Geodia barretti
AAGGTCTACACGATGAAGCAGGAGATTGAAGCCTCCAACTAGTGATCCCCAGTCTCATATCTATCAATAATTGTGGCGTTTGGATATCTCAAGCTGTGTGTCTCAGGAAACATCGAATGGCGCCTTTTACCAATGCCATCACTTACTTTGTCCGATCATTTCCTTCATTTGCTCTCCTTCCCATTTCACCACTGTCATAGTGCATTCAACTGGACCTCCATCTCCCCCACCGACTTTGTCTGTGTCCTCACTCGTCCACCTCTGATCCCTCATTCCCTCTAAATTGTAGTAACTCTCCACGTTGCCATTGATATGCGAGGGTTGATGAGATCCATCCAAATACCGCATTTCAATTTCCCTATCAGAGGCAATGGCTAACTAATGCAGCCCTTCCTGCAGCGACTTACCCTCCAGCCATGCACGAATTGCCAGCAAGACCATAAGGCATAAAAATACACACCCCCTCACAATCAATCCCCCGAGCACACACGGCATTAGCTATACGCACTATACTATTGCATCCTAGCCTAGCCGGCGCCTCCGCCGTACCGCGCTAATGGGCCTCATGCCGCCTCCCTCAAGCTATTACTAACGTGTGTCAAGAAAAAGAAGGTAACAATCCTACACATGACAGAGGGTCATCAATCACCCCCATTCCTACCTTTCTGTTTCTCGCAATATTCAGCCATGCTACTCACTCATCTTCGTCAGACGAATCGCCGGCGCAAACGATCACTTCTGATTTCTTTGCGCCTCCAAATAATAGTGGGAGTGTGTGCTTAGTCGTTCCTGCGGTAGTTTGCAGTGTGGAGAAGATAAGACAAAAGCACTTGGGGTGTTTAAAAAAGCTGCACCCAAAGTATGCTGCACAGCACTTAGCATTGTTGTGACTTTTTAGTGAAGTATTTTGCATACAAAAGTGCTATTTCTCATAACATTTTGAAAAACCTATTCTCACTATCGGTCACATAACGTGTTTGCAAGGAGCTGTCACGTTTCTTTCACTTTAACTTTTACTGTACAATATCAATACACTGGATCGAGTGTAAGTCCTCCAAGGGGATTACAACTGGTTTACTCTCTCCATTAATCATTGCTACCATAGACCACAGCATCCACATTACAGACATCCCTGGAGATATTTGGAGAGAGGTAAAATGTCACCCTCTCCAATCTCTCTTCAAGCTGGTGACATGAAAGAGATCTTGACAAGTCCATAATGATTACGTGTAAACTGAGAGATACACACGACGTCCAAAGAGAAAACTTCACCTGGTGAAAAAAACAATAGCATAAATGCCTCTACTACTGCAAAGCTCTCTACTTTACCTGAGTGTATTATCATCTTCTTCCACAGTGATGGCTCAGGAGTGAGGAAAACTGGGCCTAATGGAAAAGTTCAATGGCTGTGGCTAATATGCTTACAACTTACCAGGGGGTTAGTTAAGTAGGATGGCTCTAACGTAGAAGATGTCATTGCACAAATTCCGAACAGGACAACTCTTGTCTCCTGCAGTGGTCCAGGACATGAGGTATGTGTGAGACTGGTCTACATTTGGATTCATTGTCTCTCTACTCTCTCTGTCTGTCTCATTGACTAGGTAAGCTACTCTGAACTGGTGGGTAATCTCACAGTCACTGGAAGTCAGGACTAAATGGATGGCTCCAATCGAGGATCCCAGTCACATTGACGACAAATTACACATCCATGCACTTACAGTGTGTAACGATTACTGTATTCAGTTGCTCGCCCTCCTCAGTTTCGCACATCATTTCAAGTGAGTTCATCCTGTACCTCCGTCGCGCAACACCAGAGTCCTCTGTGTACCGATGCACTCGCCTGGTCCGAGGCTACCCTCACCCGCTCTGCTGTTCTAGTATCCTCTCACGCGACAGTTGCGCGTTGAGATAGCGCAGGGTTGATGAGAAGCCATCCAAAATACCGATCTCCATTTGCCCTATTAGAAATAAGGCAATAGGCAAGCGAAATGCAGCCACTCTGCGGCGATTTACCCTCAGCCATGCACGTAATTGCCAGCAGGACCATTAGGTATAAACATCGACCCATCCCGGCCCACAATCAAACCCAGGCACACACACTGCTAGCTATAGTCGGCACGCACAAGTCTGCCGTGGCTCACGCCCGATGAAACTAGCGCGCACAATACGCCGTCGCCGTAAGGCGACAGCGTGCCATAAAAAGAAGGGAACAAGAAGACTCCTGAGACATCTTCTGCATCCTTACCTGTCAAGAGAGCATAGAGTTAGGTATTACTGTTGTTACCTCTGCAGTTTACACTGCCTGGTGAATAGTGCAGTGGAGCCTATCTACCTGCACAGAAAATGAGTAGAAACAAACCTCAGGGTGAGTTGAGTGATGATTAACCTGTGGAGGGTGGCGGTACCCAACTGCCAGCGACCTGGATTGGTATGTGGTGTCACCCTGCAAGTCCAACAACTTCGCTTCGACGTCAACCGAGGCTCCTCCCTCCGCCCTTCCTCCCACGGTCTCCTCGGTGAGTCCCACTACATTACTCTGATCTTGTTTACTGTGGCTCCTACACACTCACAACTCCAATTGGACTATATATTCCTCACCTTATTTGTTATAACTCACTATGCATTCCTTCCCCTAATTTGCTTAGTTAGTCAATTTGCCTACACTGCACCACATACTCTGTCCACTCACCACTCTCTTACACTCCCTCACCAGACCTTTCACACTCCATCTCAGGTCAGTTTTGAACATCCCAATATCATGGGGTGACCTAGTACTCTGACGATTATAGACTCTACACCAGACAACCCCAGCTACCGCCACTGTCCCCTGCTCTGTTCTACACCACCTCGATCTGTGATCTCTCTGATGACGGCTGCTACTATGTGGGCAACTCCCAAGGTGGCCCCGAGAGGTCACGTGACCCAATCAACTCTGTGATTGAGGGGTCTTACTCTCAGTACATTGTGGATGGATTGTTTGATACGGAGTTTGAGTACGAGCGGTTTGATGAAAATGCCTGTTTGGTTTGAACCTTTCCAGATAGAGTGCCATTGTTTGCAGTTGCATAAAAGTGTAGGGGTTTACTTGTTTCATATTGCCTGAAATTGATAGTTTTTTGTGCAACAAAAAATCTTTCTAGAATTGGCGGAAAACGCATATCATAACAGACAAACACTGTGAAAGGTGGCATGGATTTTTTACTTGTGGGGTCTACAACAACAAACAATACTATACTATCCACCCATTTTGCTGATCTAAAAACCACAGAGTATCTTGGATTCATAGTAATTAATTCACACTGTTACAGTACTGTTGTGTCCTCTGGAGCCTTAACCCACAAACTCTGTGCGGAGGGAAAACAACAGGTAAGGAAAACCATAAGCATTCAAAATCAACAACAACTTGACTACGTACACAGCTCCAGGTACGATGTATTAGGTACATACTGCTGGAGGTGGTATCGAAGGTGATGGGGGAGAGTTTCATCCGAGAGAGGGCGTTATTTAGAGTCTCCATAGTGGGGTCGTGGTACAGGAGCCAGTTCTGTAGCATTTCACCCAGACACTCTTCCACACTGTCCATGTTGGCCTCCGTCTCGTCCAGGAAGTTCTCAGAGAGGTTAAGTTTCATCCCAAGCTCAAACCAGCGAGCTTTCACCGGCAGCAGTACAGCCAGCAACAGGTCATAGTGGGCTTCCAGGGAGAGACCTTTGAATGAAATGAAAGGCATGAAACTTTGTACGAAGGGTTCTCCAGGACTCACCAGAAATAGCAGGCTCGATGGAGATTTCACTGTGTGTGCCTACTGCTGCCTCATCACTGTAGGAAAATTGATTGTGTAACTATCATAACTAGGATAGTATTAGGCATGATTGCTGTGCTTGTACATGAACATGCAGTGCATGTGTGTATACCTTGAAAGCGTAGAAGCCGCTTTAGCTTGCTCAAGTTGCTGCACCATAAAGACAAAACATTGCAAGAATCTTTTAGCATGGAATCATGTATACCTGTCTAACTCGTTCAGTTTCAACATGGTCAATGTCTGCATATTCAGAAGTAGGGTTGATAGAGAACAACTTCTTTTCACTAGCTCCTGTCCTTGGTTCCACCACACAATAGCTTTGTCTTTCAGACATATAATATATATTCACAATGTAGTGGTTCATTATCCAAATTGCCTTAAATAGGTCATGGACATAGTGTGATATTATAAGGACATCCCTAACTACAATATATGTAACAGGACTACTTATGGCAAAGTGCACTCCTTGCCCACATACCTAGGAGAAGCTGGGGGATCCTCACTACTGCATTCACGAGCTGCAGAGAAAATGTTCACAGAGCATGAATGTTAGAAACAAACCTTAGGGGGCCATGTCTCAGACAACTGGACCATTACCCCATACCTCTCCTCCTACGATGGACCACTAGGCATATGACTGCTATCGCAAGAAATAGAGATACCAGCAGAACAACAATAGCAGCAACTGCATGGAATATGAAAGTGATCATTCCACCCCCATTGAGGATGATTCATACCTGAACCAATCACCCCAGGAGGGATGTCAGACTGTTTTGTCTCCACAGGGGGTGGGGAAGATGATGTGGAGGGTCTCCCTTCAGCCGTTGACAAAGTTTCAGGAGTGGACGGAAGGCAAGCTGTGGAATATTATTACAGATACACAATGGTTTTCACAAGCAGGGTAGCTAGCTACCTTCTGGAACTAGTATACTGAATGAATTACTGTTGCCGATCACATTTCCACCATAAATTTCGCTTTGTACATCACAAACATCCATTGGAGATATGTGGGAGGGAAGGTCATATATTACGGTCCCTTTAGCAGCCTCAGCTCTTGTAACATTGAACGAGACATTGGCCACACCATAGATAACTATTGTGAACTGTGAGAGACACACTTTTGCAGCAAGATGAAACATAACCTAAAACAGTGGAAGAACATTGTGGTCATGCAGGAAATCAACATCCAGGCCTACCTGAACTCTCAACGGATTACTAGAATCTTCAAACATGGCAGAGAGATGACTCAAAAAATGGAACTGTTTGTGGGAATGAATCATTAATTGTGATATCGTGTTATACTACCCCACCTTTGGGGTCATGAACGAACGAGACAGGCTGACTGTAGAAGATGTCATTGACCAAAGTCTGAACAGTGAACTCTTGTCTCCTGCAGTGGTCCAGGACATGAGATATGTTGAGACTGGTCTCATGTGACATCATTGTCTCTCCCACTCTCTCTGTCTGTCTCATTGACTAGGTAGACGACTCTGAACTGGTGGATAATCTCAAAGTCCACTGGTAGATCAGGATGAAATGGATGGCTCCAATCGAGGATCCCAGTCTCATAATCCAGAGCAATAATTGTGGGTTGTGGGATAGTTTCAAGAGCTGTGTGTCACAGGAACATCAACGGAACATTTCACAACCCATATCACTTACTGTGTGTAACGATTATTGCATTCAGTTGCTCGCCCTCCTCAGTTATACACTTCAAAGTGAAATCATCATCTGTACCTCCGTCTCCACCAACCAGTGTTGTCAGTGGTCCTACACTCAGTTCCACCTCTACCTCATTCCCTGCTGCAATTGTAGTAACTCTCCACGAGCAGTTGCCGTTGAGATAGCGCAGGGTTGATGAGAATCCATTCAAAATACCGATTTCCATTTGCCCTATCAGAAAGAAGGCAATGGGCTAGCTAAATGCAGCTCTCTGCGGCGACTTACCCTGCTCAGCCATGCACGTAATTGCCAGCAGGACCATCAGGCATAAATATGCCCCATCCCTCACAATCAACCCAGGAGGCACACACGGCAGTAGCTATACACACTACTGCTAGCCGCTCTCCGCCGTTAGCTATGTCTGGACTGGCGCGCGCATGACGAGCAGAGTCACTGACTCACTGCCGCCGACCTAAATATTACGACAGTGTGCCATGAAAAAGAAGGGAACAAGCCTACACCAAGACAGAGGGTCATTCATAACCCATCCCTACATCTTTTGTTTCTCGGAAGATAGCCATGCTTACGCACTTCATCTTCGTAGCGAATCGCCGCTGAAACGCATCTTCTGCGCATGCGCCTAAATAATAGCGGGAGGGGTGTGCTCTAGTGTGTTCTTGCCGGTAGTTTGCAGTGTGGAGAGACTAATAAACAGGGTGGGTGGTTTAAAAAGCTGCACCCAAAGCATGCATGCACAGCAGCTTGAGAGTTACTGTAGTTGGAGTTGTTTGTGACTTTGGTAGTGAAAAGTCTTTGCCAGATAAAGGGCTATTTTCATAACATTTTGAAGAAGAATGCAATTATCCTCATATGGTCACATGATTGTGTTTTGCTGAGCTGTCGCATTTTCTTCATTACAGGTTATAAGTGTACAATATCATACACTGGAGATAGAGTGTCAGTTTCTGGTCTCAGCACAGTCTCATATGCCTCATTTCTCTTCATTGGAACTCCAGTAGTTACTGTACAGTAGGCCTCATTTGTCTGCAGTGAGACATCTTCTGTAACACCACTGCCTTTACCTGTGAGAAGAGAGCATAGAGTTAGGCATTACTGTTGTTACCTCCGCAGTTACACTTCCTGGTGATAAATATATATATAGTGAAGGTGGAGCCTGTTTACCTGCACAGAAATCAAACCTCAGGGGCCATGTCTCACATAAACTGGACCATTACCCCATACCTCTCCTCCTACGTTGGACCACTAGGCATATGACTGCTATCGCAAGAAATAAAGATACCAGCAGAACAACAATAGCACCAACTGCATGGAAAATGAAAGCGATCATTCCGCTGCCATTGAGGATGATTCATACCTGAACCAATCACCGCAGGAGGGATGTCAGACTGTTTCATCTCCACAGGGGGTGGAGCAGATGAAGTGGAGGGTCTCCCTTCACCCGTTGACAAAGTTTCAGAGGTGGACGGAAGGCAAGCTGTGGAATATTATTACAGATATACAATGGTTTTCACAAGGAGTTAGCTAGACTACCTTCTGGAACTAGTATACTGAATGAATTACTGTTGCCGATCACATTTCCACCATAAATTTCGCTTTGTACATCACAAACATCCATTGGAGATATGTGGGAGGGAAGGTCATATATTACGGTCCCTTTTGCAGCTTCAGCTCTTGTAACATTGAACGAGACATTGACGACACCATAGATAACTATTGTGAACTGTGAGAGACACACTTTTGCAGCAAGACGAAACCTAACCTAAAACAGTGGAAGAATGTTGTGGTCGTGCTGGAAATGAACGTCCAGGCCTACCTGAACTCTCAACAGATTACTAGAATCTTCAAACATGGCAGAGAGATGAGCAAAACTTGGAACCTCAGAAACTATAAGTGGGTATTGTTCGTTCATTAACGTGTGATATCGTGTTATACTAATTCACCATGGGGTCATGACGAACGTGACAGGCTGATGCTGTAAGATGTATTGACCAAAGTCGAACAGTGAACTCTGTCTCTTGCATGGTCCAGACATATGAGAGATGTTGGAGACTGGTCTCATGTGACATCATTGTCTACTGCACTCTCCTCTGTCTGTCTCATTGACTAGTAGATGACTCTGACAGGTGGATAACTCAAAGTCCACTGTAGATCAGGATGAATGAATGGCTCCAATCAGAGTCCCCAGTCTATAATCAGAGCAATGATTGTGGGTTGTGGGATAGTTTCAAGAGCTGTGTGTCACAGGAACATCAACGGAACATTCACGAACCCATATCACTTACTGTGTGTAACGATATTGCAGTTTAGGTGCTCACCTCCTCAGTTTACACATTTCAAAGTGAATTCATCTTACTCCCCTTCCACCAACCAGTGTAGTCAGGTGTCCTACACTCAGTCACCTCTACCTCATTCCCTGCTACAATTGTAGTAACTCTCCACGAGCAGTTGCCGTTGAGATAGCGCAGGGTTGATGAGAATCCATCCAAAATACCGATTTCCATTTGCCCTATCAGAAAGAAGGCAATGGGCTAGTTAAATGCAGCTACTCTGCGGCGACTTACCCTCAGACATGCACGCAATTGCCAGCAGGACGACCATCAGGCATATATATGCCCCATCCCTCACAATCAACCCCAGGAGGCACACACGGCAGATAGCTATACGCACTGCTGCTAGCCGCTCTCCGCCGTTAGCTATGCGCGTAGTCACTGCTGCCGCTGCCCTAAATATTATACGACAGTGTGTCATGAAAAGAAGGGAACAAGAAGCCTACACTAAGACAGAGGGTCAGTCATAACCCCATCCCTACATCTTTTGTTTCTCGCAATCTGTGCCATGCTTACGCACTTCGTGTTCGTAGCGAATCACTGCAGGCTTTATGCGCATGCGTATAAAAAATAGTTGGTGCTCTAGTTTGTTCTTGCCGGTAGTTTGCAGTGTGGAGAGAAGAATAGACAAATTCCCAGGGTGGGTGTTTTAAAAAGGTGCACCCGAAGTATTGCATGAAATTATAGTTCATAACATACCAGCATAGGTAGATAGATAGATAGATAGAGAAAATAAATAAAAACCACCACCAACATATATACACAAACCCCATACAAAACACACATACACAAATACACATGACATGACATGAGAGCAGGACACTGGGTGCCCAGCCTTGAGAACCGGGACGGTGGGTTAAAGAGTCTTTTATGGCTAGCCACTCTCCCCCCAGTATCCAACCCACATACAACCCAAATGACAGCCACACAGTGAGAAACTGTACGATAGCACAGTCACGACAACACATGTAGAGTATGATACATATAAATATATCCACAAACATAGATGGTAGAAAAATGAAATTCTTTAGGGTTACGGTACATACTTGAGGTTGTTTGTGACTTCGGTATTGACTTTGGTAGCTAGTGAAAAGTATTTGCTGCTATTTTCATAACATTTGGAAGAAAATATGCTCATATGATCACATAATCGTGTTTGCAGGGCTGTCGCGTGTACTTTCAACTTTATTGTTAGTGTACAATATCATACACTGGAGATAGAGTGTCAGTTTCTGGTCTCAGCACAGTCTCATATTCCTCATTTCTCTTCATTGGAACTCCAGTAGTTACTGTACAGTAGGCCTCATTTGTCTGCAGTGAGACATCTTCTGTAGCACCACTGCCTTTACCTGAAAGAAGACATAGAGTATGAACATTAGTTAGGTGAGGGGCTCTATAGGTATTTACTGATCTTACCTCTGTACTTACACTTCCTGGTGATATATAAGACTAGTACAGGGAGTAGCAGTACTGCTGTCACTATCACAGTGTAACAGGTGGATAACAGGAGCTACATGACTCCGACCACGTTGTGTCACACACCCCTGAAAATCCCTCGCCTGCCCCTGACTTACATACCCACGTGTCATCCTGTTCCCCTGTATATCTCGCCCCTTACACTTACACACTATAAAAGCACCTTGCTAAATTCATATGTGTGCTCGATCTCTATCGGTATTACTATACCCGAGAAAACTGTTGAACGCGCTGAAGCCACGCTACAATTGGCGTAGTCGGCAGGATGGCCGCGAAGCCGGTGGTTCTGCCAGAACCCTTTAGCGGAGAGACGTCGTGGGACGATTGGAGACTCCACTTCGAGGATGTGGCCGAGGTTAACTCCTGGTCCGCCGACGATAAATTGAAATGGCTACGGGTACGCCTGACGGGTCGAGCACAGCGGGCGTTTCCGGTTGCCCGCCGAGTCACAAGCGACGTACGCCGCCGCTACCACAGCGATGCAGCAGAGATTCGAGCCCAAAAGCCGAATGACTCGGTATCAAGCCGAGTTTGATGCTCGTCGGAAGAAACCGACGGAGAACTGGGCCGACCTCGCTGACGATCTGCTCTCCCTCGCTGACAAGGCATACCCGGACCTACAAGTCGAAGCGAGGGAATGCCTTGCTCTGCAGAGATATCTGCAGCAACTGGAGCAGCCTCAAGTCGCCTTTGGCGTGAAACAGACCAGGCCTAAAACCGTTGACGATGCCGTCGCGGCAACTCTGGAGATGGAATCCTACGCCGCCACGCGACCAACCGGAGTTTCAGCGCTCCAGGAGCCGAGGAATGGCGACGATAGTAGCTCGAAGCCGCAAGAGGTCGGGGTCGCTGCAGTAACAAATGACCCCACAGCGCAGCTGACAACGAGGATGGAGAGACTCATGGAGCGCATTGTAACTCTAGAGAAGCAGCACGCCCCACGGGATAGGGGTCATGAGAGCACCAGACCACGGTGGACGTCACGACCCACTCAGCAGAGGCGACGGGTAGTTTGCTGGAACTGTCAGCGGCCAGGGCACATTGCCCGGAATTGTCAGGCAGCTGCTTTTTCAGCCGGACCAACGGCAAAGCCGCAGGGAAACTCCGGCCCTTCGGTGTAGAGAGCCCGTCGCCGAAGGGACCCGCAACAGCGGCTCGTTCTAATAAAATGGATCTATGCCCCGTCTCCCCTGTAGGAGGATACAAGCTATTTGGCCGAATTAACGACGTCGATCTCACGTTCCTGCTGGACACAGGGGCAGCGGTCACCCTGCTCCGGAAGGAAGCATGGGAGAGGATCCTCAAAAACTCCCCTCGCAAGGCTCCCAACCTGATACCCAACTCCAGTTTGGAGTTGGTGGGTGCGGACGGCTCTACTCTCAAGACCCACGGCACCGCGTCGCTGACCCTACAGCTCCACGGAAAAAACATCCCCGTAGATGTGGCTGTCGTTAGTCCCCTCACCACAGAAGGAATACTAGGTCTGGACTTTCTGAAGGACCAGAGAGCTGTGATCAACCTAGAAAGCGAGGAGTTACTCTTACAGGCTCAGGGAGTCACCCTGCCATTGCGACAATCTACCCAATCACCAACCTCTTTGGGGCAGATCAAAGTGAAGGTGCGGAGGAATATTTCGGTTCCAGCCTACAGTGAACTAGAGGTCATGGCCCATCTCGAGGATCCAGTACACCCAGGCCTAACTTGGACACTCGAGAACAGCCTCAAGAAGCCCGTCGGAGTGGTTTCAGCCCGTGCCCTGGTCTGCCCCATTTCAGAAGAGGTCCCAGTGAGACTCATCAATACCACATCTGAACCTGCACTGATCTACGCTGGTAAAGAAGTGGCGATATTGGAGTACACCGCAGCCGAATCGGTGTGCCAAGTGGAGTTCCGCCCAGCTGAGTCCAGCAACCAGGAGGTCACCGCGCGGAAACATGCCATATTGTGGGATCTTGTCAACGGCTCTGGCACAGAGTTAACAGCAGAACAAAAAGAAATGTTCCACCAACTACTTGTCTCTTACGCAGATGTGATTGCGGACTCCTCCTCTGACCTGGGTAGAACCAACGAACTATGTCACTCCATCAACACGGGAAGTAACCCACCAATTCGTCAATCGGTCCGCCGGCTCTCCCCCCAAAGAAGGAGCGAAGTACAGCAACTACTGAATGATATGCTGGAGAATGGAGTCGTCGAGCGTTCCACAAGCCCATGGGCATCGCCAATAGTCCTAGTAAGGAAAAAAGACGGGTCAACTAGATTCTGCGTGGATTACCGGAAAGTCAATCAAATTACCCACAAGGATGCCTATCCGCTGCCCCGGATCGATGCTACTTTGGATGCTATGGCAGGCTCAAAGTGGTTCAGTACACTTGATTTATTAAGTGGATACTGGCAGGTCGAAGTGGAAAAGGATGATCGATCGAAAACGGCTTTTTGTACAACGGAGGGCCTGTTTCAATTCAGGGTTATGCCATTCGGCCTTTGCAACGCACCAGCTACTTTCCAACGACTAATGGACCTGGTGCTTTCAGGTCTGCAATGGTCGCATTGCCTCGTCTATCTAGACGACATCATCATACTGGGGACTACTTTCAAGGATCATCTAGGCAACATCCAAAGTGTGCTCCAAAGGCTCCGCGAAGCAGGGCTGAAACTAAAGCCGTCGAAATGCTCCTTTTTCAAAGAGAGAGTAAACTATCTGGGCCACCTAATTTCAAGAGAGGGCATAGCTCCCGATTTATCCAAAATAGAAAAAATTTTGACCTGGCCTAAGCCCAACTCAATCAAAAATGTCCAACAATTCCTCGGGCTAGCCGGCTATTATCGCCGCTTTATCAGAGATTTTGCGAACATCGCAAAACCACTCCACCGGCTAACAGAGAATGCTAGCAAATTTGTGTGGACCACTGACTGCCAACAGGCCTTTGGAAAGTTGCGCCTTCTTCTTTCCCAAGCTCCAGTCTTAGCTCACCCCAATTTCAAGCATTCGTTCACCCTCGACACCGACGCCAGTGACAACGGAATAGGGGCTGTGCTATCACAAATTGGAGAAGATGGCGAAGAGCATGTGATAGCATACGGCAGTCGTCTACTCACAAAGCCTGAGCGCAACTACTGTGTCACACGTAAAGAACTCCTAGCCGTTGTCTACTTCGTTGACCAGTACCGGCCATACCTACTGGGGCAGGAGTTCACTTTACGGACAGATCATGGGTCCTTGACGTGGCTGAGAAATTTCAAAGACCCTGAGGGACAGTTAGCTCGATGGCTCGAGAAAGTGCAGGAGTTAGATTTTACCATCGTGCACAGGCGGGGAAGAAGTCACAGCAATGCAGATGCACTCTCTCACCTTCCATGCAGTCAGTGCGGACGGGCCACACATGAGCAACCCTGCCATACAGCGAATATCCTTACTACAGATGTCCGCCCACCCGCCGTTCAAACTGATGATCTTCGCGCAGCGCAGCTGGCAGACCCTCTATTAGGGCCGCTACTGTTTGGAAAAGAGTCTGGCCATAAACCTACCCCCTTGGATATGGGTGGAGCAAGCCGATACACCAGACGTCTGATACAGATTTGGGATCAACTACAAGTCTGCAATGGTGTTCTCTGCCGGCTCTATGCACAAGCGAATGACCAGAAGAATCATGTCCAGCAGGTTATACCAAACAAATTGCAGGAGGAAATCCTCCGTACCCTGCACGAAGGTATCGCTGGAGGCCACTTGGGGATAGACAAGACGCTAAACTGCCTAAAGGAGCGTTTCTACTGGCCGGGCCATTATGAAGATGTGAGGAATTGGTGCCAAACTTGCGCAGTTTGTGCCTCTCGGAAGGCACCATCACCAAGATCACGAGCACCTCTAATACCTATCAAAACGGGATACCCACTCCAAATGGTAGCAATGGACATCATGGGGCCATTCCCAATTTCTTCCCAGGGAAATCGGTAGCTACATACTCGTGGTGAGCGATTATTTTACTCGGTGGGTCGAAGCCTACGGCATTCCGGATCAATTGGCCACTACTGTAGCCCACAGGCTGACAAACGAAATTTTCTTTCGCTTTGCCCTCCCCAAACAGTTGCACTCTGACCAGGGCCGCAATTTTGTGTCTGATGTGATATCCGAAATCTGCCGCCTGTTGGAAATTGTCAAAACCAGAACAACCCCGTATCACCCGCAATCAGACGGCCTGGTTGAGTGTGTCAACCATACACTCCTGAGTATGATGGCTATGGCTACCAGCGACCATCCTGACCAATGGGAGAGTCATCTCAGGAGCTTCTGTATGGCATATAATTGCAGCGTACAAGCCACGACAGGGTATACCCCTTTTTACTTGATGTTCGGTCGTCAAGCAAAAGTGCCTATCGACCTAATGTATGGGGCCCCATCTCCATCAATGCCAGTCGCAAAATATGCCGCTCAACTGAAGGAGGGTCTCGAGGAAGCCTACCAACAAGTCCGCCATAAAATGGGGTGCAGTTTGAAGAGGGAAAAAGATTTCCATACGACAAGAGAATACATGGAGATCCATTCAATAAGGGAGAATATGTCTGGCTACACTCTCCAGCTATACCGCAAGGACACTCGAAGAAACTGTTCCTACCCTGGAAAGGACCTTACCGTGTTCTAAAGAGGATCTCGGAGGCCACTTACCGCATTCAGCATCTAAAGAACAATCGGCGTGTAGTGGTGCACTTCAATCGCTTAAAGCCGTGCCCTCAACGAGTTTGCCCACAAACACTACATCAGACATTAAGAGACCCAACAGAAGCAAACCAAGCCATCTCACAACCCGCAGTGGGGACATCGTTGGAACTGGTGGAAGATAACGGCAGTGATTTACCTACGCCTCCTGCAGCACCCACTTTGATGGGACAGGGATGCTCCCTTCGTCCACCGGCTGTGCCGCCCCCTCCGCCTCGCAGATACCCAGCAAGACAGAGGAGACCTCCAGATTATTACCACAATCAGATCTAAATCCGGGGCGGATTCCTCATTGGGAGAGAGACAGTGTAACAGGTGGATAACAGGAGCTACATGACTCCGACCACGTTGTGTCACGCACCCCTGAAAATCCCTCGCCTGCCCCTGACTTACATACCCACATGTCATCCTGTTCCCCTGTATATCTCGCCCCTTACACTTACACACTATAAAAGCACCTTTCTAAATTCATATGTGTGCTCGATCTCTATCGGTATTATTGAACGTGCTGAAGCCACGCTACAATAACTAACTGCCCACTGTCAGCCACAACACCAGATGATACACCACCACCACCACTTGTGAAATTGTGAGACGAACGTTCAGCAGCTGCTCCTTCAACAGAGGAGGACGGAACACTCCCATCCACGAACATTCAACAGCCACAACGTTGCTACCCGCAACGAAATAGCCCCCAGACAGAATAATCGACCAAATGTACATAAAACAGATTGGAGTCCGGGACGTACTCCAAGGAGGAAGTGATATCATGTAACAGCTGGCACCTACCTTCATGTCTCGCTCTCATTATCTCGCTCT
Organism: Geodia barretti; assembly: GCA_030341885.1. Taxonomy (NCBI): domain Eukaryota; kingdom Metazoa; phylum Porifera; class Demospongiae; order Tetractinellida; family Geodiidae; genus Geodia; species Geodia barretti. Next base: position 14,822 of record CASHTH010001859.1, read on the forward strand.
CATTATATTGTTGTACATGCTACACCACAGCATTCACCACACAAACCTATTGATTCATTCACACCTTGCTCTCTGTACCTCACTGCCTATGAATACTCAACCATGCTCCTAAGGGGCGCCGATGATTTAATTGGAAGTCTGTGACTCTGCCACTACTGCAGCGCAGGCCACGAAAGTTACACTAACATACAATTAACAGAAAATGAAGTAGCTAATCGGGAACCTGGTGGGACAGAGGGTGAAGATACTGCAGATCCAGGAATAGCAGTAAGCTGGGGACTCTGAGGGTCCTCATGATGGCTGCCCTTGAAACCTGCATCGAGGAAGAGAAATAATATCCCACTACGTCATTCTCAATTAGCAACTGATTTGTGCATGTCACAACAACTTGGTAACGAGGTAGAAAGGCAAGGCAAGGCAAACAAGTCATCTACACCCAGGACAGCTCAAAGAAAAGAAGAAGAGCTGCCCTGGGTGGGATTCGAACCCACGCCACTCTGTAGTCTAGGCGAACACTCTACCAACTTAGCTACCGTGGCAACTCAGCTGGTAGGGGTTCGAATCTACAACACAACACAACACATGGCCAACCTCAAACCACTGTGATATGGCACAGTAAACTCTCACTCAGTATGTAGGAGCAGACCTGGGTAATTGAACCACCAAAGACGCCCAACTCCAAACCAAGTATGCATATCTCAACAACTTGGTAACGTGGTAGAAAGGCAAGGCAAGGATAACAAATCTACACAGTACAGTGTTCCTACACCCAGGACAGCTTTCAAGAAGAAGAGCGGCCCTGGGTGGGATTTGAACCCATGACAATCTGCAGTCTAGGCGAGTGCTCTACCAACTGAGCTACCAGGGCAACTCAGCTGGTATAGGTTCGAATCTACAACACAACACAAACCTCAAACCACTGTGCTATGGCAGAGTAAACTCTCAATGAACTCACAATATACTTGGTGGAAGAGGGAATTAGCTATAGTATAATAATATATTATAGCCTCATTTCCAGGCACTATATAAAATTATATACTATATATTATTCTCCCTGATTTATCCTGTTAATTTGCAATCTATTACCTACTAAGGCTAAACGAGAGGATTCCAGAACGAATTAAGCACCTGCAAAACAACGAGACCAAAGGAACTGTCGCAGAGTACATGCAATGCTATGAATGTGAATAGCAGCTATTATGAATAATGATAACATACCATAAATCTAACGTCATACAACTACTCTGTCAAGGGGAGGATACACTACGGTGACTTACATAGTTCTTTAGTCAATTCCAACAGACCGATTTGTGTTAGGACATTAATAAAAGTGACCCAGGTCACTGGCCTTCTTCCACCACCTTGTAGCCAACATGATAGGATGTTGAGAATGATGTTGGTTGGTGATTTTGGATCAGACGATATTATTGACTGTGTTATAGAGCCAGTCTCATCATTCAACAAATGTATGCCCAGCAATAGATAATTGGCTCCAATCCTTTGAACGATGTTGATAAACTTCCCGGATTGGGCAGGAAAGGAAGTGAACATTGGCAACTTTGGCCTATCGGAGAGGTTAATGAGTGGCACCTCATGTGAAACGGTAGGACCTGTATGAGGATTGGAAACAGGATTTGAAGCAGAATTTTTTCGCTGTACCGGTACTTATGCAATACGAATGGAGCTTACAGCTAGTTCACTAGCGAACATATTTGCCACGTAGCTTCGTGTCACTGGTCATACACGCCAAGAAAATACCCTGCCGAATAAACACATACCTGTAGCCATTGTTAGTCGCTCTCTCGATGATGAAAAAGGAGGGTGTGGCACCTTCGTACTGCGCGAACAAATGCGCATGCGCAACTAGGTGACTACTGCTACTGCAGTTTGGTCATGCATTCTGATGCAAATACAACCGACCATTCCCTAATCAGGAAGAAGGGGCAAGGTCCCAGCAACCCAGATTGCTCGACACAGTTTGCGACCATCAAGTGTTCATCGACCATTACTTGTCCCCTCTATGAAGTACCCATGTGCACCCGCACGGCGAAAAACCGAAACGTAGGAGCACCTTGATTCCGTTCGATTTCCGCATTACGCCTATATCAAAATTCACTTCGTACCTTTTATAATTTTCGCTTCTGTACTTACTTTTGACACTTACAGTTTTTGTGACCAGCGAAATAATTATCTCTAAAAAGGTGTGTTTTTCTAATAAATGCAGTCAAAATTGTTACCACACGTTTACACTTTCGGCGAAATCCTGCCAAATATTGACAAAAAATGGTGCTCAGCCGAGGTATTCCAAGGCAGAGCAGGCCGGGAATGGCATTATGGCTCCAGGAGAGGTCATCAGATGTCTGCTGCTGTTTAGCTAGCTAGTCGTAGACCTGGCCTTCAAGCTACATAGCAGGTGTTGTGTAGCCACAGAGTCATAGGATTAAGTTCTCGACTGGGCGCCGCCTACACTGCCTGCTTTTTTTTCATGTTTGTAAGAATCTGTGTGTATATCAATTCTGTGGCAGCTGGACAGGGGGTGATTTGTCTGGCTAGATCAGTCGTAAGATTCACTCACCGTACAGCTAGCTATTCCACTCGTGATAGGTCTACCTATAGCTATCAGTGGCAGCTAGCGGCGGAGATTTGGCGCTCTCTCCACTTCTTGCCCGAGAAGGTTGTATCAACATTGGCAAATTTAGAACGTTTAGTGAGAGAACAAACAATCATTTTATGAAAAAATGAAGCTCAGCTATCAGAAGTTCAAATCGACAGTCACGAGTCATCTCTAGCAGCTCCTTCCAGCGGATGTACAGCAGTCATCTCTGGGTAGTCGTGCGTCACCTTGACTCCCACCACGAGCTTTAGAGCCTCAGTGTAGCTGAAATATACGTAGTCTGGTAAAAGCATCAATAGACTGGCAATTAAACCAGCCGCTGAGCCGCTTGATCCTTTCTAAATAATGACCACTAACCCGCCCATGTGTTGCCATGGAAACAAGCCGTTTTACGAGCTCCTTTGCAGAAAAACATGAAAACAATCACTTGTACATGAAAACGAATAGTTTTACAGGATGTCCGAAAAACAGGCAGTATTTCTGGTATTGGGCTTATTGTGCCTCCGAGGTACACAGAGCAAGTGGATCAGGTCGGGGTAAGCCAGTGCTAATTAGCAATTGGCTTGTTCACTTGGTTTTCACGCCATAACTTTGGAACGGAAGGTTTTTTCGAAAATCCACAAGTCAAAATCCAAGAAAAACCTACGAGAAACCCGTGTGCATCGTTGCTTGCGGATATAAACGGACGCTGAAGCAGCTAGAGCGGTAATAGATACACACACAGGCAGACAGACAGATAGACACACAAGACAACTACAGTAACCCTCGCGCATGCGCGCCGAGGGTTAACTAGCCCGTCATCGCTCATACTGCCCGTTACGTCCGTTTACGCGGATTCCGCGTTTAAAGGGCAATGAAGGTCAGACATTTCGAACGGTTTTCTCTGAAACTGCTCCGTTGCAAAGCTACAGCGCGAAAAAGCCAATATGCAAATACACAACGGACGGGATAGGTTTGATCGATCCGCGTGCTCTGCGTACCTCGGAGGCGCCAGAAAATGCAACGCAGGGCGTGTATCGCCGCTCGCATGCTATCTAGTAGTGTAGTTAGTCCGCGTCAGACTCTGCGCGAGCTGGCAAGAGACCACGAGTAACAGCTAAAACTAAACCCAGCCCATCAATTAGTGGTACGGCGCATGCGTTTACTTACGCGTGCGCGTATAGCAATGCGCCGAGGGTTTGCACTTCAGTGCTTTTCATTCATTTTTGTAAAAGCTTTGCATAGTATTCTTAAATGGGTGTTGCGGCACCACCATTGAGGCAATTTTTTGGGCTTTTGACCAGTCACAATAATATCAACATAGTGTGCTTCATCTTCAGCAAACCCCTGGGATTATTTCAAGCAACATTTTGATGGATCTTACACCACACAGGGCATCAAAACAAGCTATTATTTCCACAGCACTTGGTAAAGGTTTTCATGAACATATTACGTTCAATTTGTTTATTTGATGATGTAGAAATACACTCTGATACTCTTTCACACGATCGTAGCCAGTGAACCTTACAGCCCAGAAGTTTCGTTGCATTCTCTTCACCAATAACACTCTTGAGTCCTTTGATTTCAGCATCACTCCAATCAGTAACAATTCCTTGCAGTGTCGTTCCAGTTTCAAAATTCTGATTAGCAAATTTTGAATTTCTCAAAATGTTTTCTAAATGCATAAGCATCTGAATTTTGTTTATCCATCCATATGCGTGCAATGATCATCCATTCCCATTGTCACATGATTAAATGCCACTGCATGAAATAGGTATTTATAACCTTGCATGTGATCGTATGTTATATCAGTTTGAATAAGATCAGCCGTAGCTGCAATTTCAGCCATAAGCGGTGTCATCACAAAGATATAATTGATCCCATTGTCTCTTCCTGCAGAAACTAGATATGGACGCCCAAGTTTTTTAAGTATGTCTTTCTTTTTTTGAACTGTATCATCACTCTTCTGGAAATCCTCTTCATCTAACTCATCTGCAACCCTCTCAAGCAGAGCTGGCATCCAGTTTTTAGCTGAAATTGCAGCATTCTTTTTGACTTGATCCTTGCAACTTTTCCAAGGTGAGCACTAGCCCCATCCACAGCAGATGGAGTGAAGTCTAATCCTTTTCCTCCAGCAATATCATAATTCACACATGCACAGCCTTCTTCTTTGTCTTTATGAGCCCAGCCCTCATTTTGGGTACTTGCTCCCAACCGTCTTTCTGGTGCGCATGCGCAATGAATTCTCCACACGCGCATGCGCACGCTAGGTAGGTGTGTCGCGTCGCTCGGCACTGCACTGTACTCTGCGTGCGCGCGAGTAAAAAAGTTGCAGAGTAGGGGACAGGAGTTACTCTGGCATGATTTTACGAGAAGTCTAGAATTGACGACGCAAAAGTCTTGCAGAGCAGTTGTTCTCGGGCGTATTACTCTGGGGCGGTTTTAAGTGAGGTCAAAGGTCCCAATCCTGGAGGGCGCCCCGGCTTTTTGAGGATCATTACCAAGTCGCGTAAAACAGTACCATAGTAAGAGCATCCCTTTCTACTAGACGGGGTTTTACGTGGGTTGCAACCTGCGTAAAACTCCCCCATGATGGGATCATGGCGTAGGTCGCGTAAAGTCGTGCCATGATTCAGTCGTGGGGTAAGTCGCGTAAAATCGTCCCATGATTGAATCAGGGCATTTACACCCATTTTACGCGAGGTTCTGTAAGACCCCTTCTCCCGCTCTCGCGCATGCGTTTACGCGCGTGCGCTTATATTTTGTGAAGGGTCTGGGCACCAGACTATGGCCCACCAGGCAGCTGGCATGCAGCAGTATGTGCACGAGCAATCCTAGCGTATTTGCAAGTTGCACCTTTGAACCATGAAGATTGGGAAGGGGTATATACAGCCTCGGTCAGTCACGGAAGGTTGCAGCGCACGCCGTCTCTAGCTGGGTAGATCGATCGGAAGCGTGTACAAAGCCGCGCATACACGCATGCGTATAGCATCCGATTAGCAATTCAGCGCATGCCCACTTGGAGGAAGTGTACTGTGTACCCGACCCGCGCGAGTGCACTATAAATTATATATACCGGCTATAGGAATGCGTAGAGAGGCTAATAAAGCAGCCGAGTGGCCTCGAGACGCATATCCTACGTTATATCCGGTAGTGCACGAGCATAAGCGGGTACATTAACTGATTTAGTGTGAAAATACGGAGCGTTAGAGCTGCGGAGTGACAGAGCAGCTGGAAATGTAAAATGCACGACGCCGCCTGGCATAACCACTTGCGCGGCAAATCTGCGTCATGGCTCATCAACGAACAGGTCAGACGGAACCGAATCGGTAGAAGAGGATGGCCCTTTGGCTGCGTTCTAGCTCATGTGCTCGGGAAAACGGAGATTTGTGGTGTCTCGCAGAGGGCGCGCTTCCTTGCCAAGAGAGAGGCGTAGCCTTTTCTTGGGATGAGGAGGCTGTACCGACGTTTCCTCTGGCAGTCTTCCCCATGCCCAAGTCAAACGCTTCGTAGCATCGCGCTGACTGAACCGCCATACGTATTTGCGTGTATAGTACTGTATAGCTACATTCAAACAGTGTTGTATAAACTATGAGCCATATTAGGAAGCTGTTGTATAAACAATGTGACATTTTAGGAAACTGTATTGTTCCCTCCAGTGCTTTATAAAGCACTGGAGAGATAATAAAGCACTGCCTGAACAATGCAACCAGTGCTCATTATGGCCAGTAAAGCACTGACGGAGTACACTAACAAGCCTACTAGAGTCGCGCGACGACAGTTTGTTGACCTCTGTGTAGCGTCATGCAAGGCTCCTTGCTTGTGTATTATTTGTTACTAACATTATTTTGCCTCCAGACGAAGGAAGCCCTTAACTGTGATTTTGATGACATAGACTGGCAATACTCTCGCTTATTCCTCAAACTGGAAGAGGCTCTTCTTGAAAACAAAACTGTAATAAACTTGCTGAGAGAAAAGTTCATGAACACAGAAGTTATTGAAATTAATTTTTATGTTCAACTGGAAGTTTTGAATGGAACTGCCCTCTATAGTACTTGCGATACTTCCCATCATCGTAATTATTATCCCTATCGTCCTTTCAATACATTTTGTCCCTCTAATTCCTCAGACCAAAGATGGAAACTGTGCTACTTTCCTGATGACTATGGTCATAACAATACTCTCCAAATGACATATCGTTTTCCAGCTCTAGAAACAGAAAGTACTGTTGATATTAGTATTAGTCTTAATTTGCAGCGTGCAGTATTGTAATCTACGTGATACTTATATAGGAGAGGTGTATGTTATAATAGAGCAGAAGAAATTATGCTGACACACTCTCACGCGCAACTATTACTTAGGTTGAAAGTTATTTTATCGCTATAAGAGCGTGACGGATATATCGATATGTCAGTTTGGAAGTATTGTTATGACATAAGTCATCAGGAAAGTAGACAGGTTTCCATCTTTGGTCTGAGGAATTAGAGGACAAAAATTGTATTGAAGGAGATAAGGAATAATAATTACGAATGAATGGGAGTATCGGCACAGTAACTATAGAGGGCAGTTTCCATTCAAAAACTTCCAAAGTTGAACATAAAAAAATTTAATTTCAATAACTTGCTGTGTGTCATGAACTTTCTCTCAGCAAGTTTATTACAGTTTTGTTTCAAACGAACGAACGCCTCTTCCAGTTTGAGGAATAAGCGAGAGTCATTGCTCAGTCTATGTCAATCAAAATCACAGTATAAGGGCTTCCTTCGTCTGGAGGCAAATAATGTTATAAACATTAATAGACCGCACGCACGCAGGAAATTCATGACGCTACACAGAGGTCAACAAACTGTCGTCGCTCGCGACTTCTCATTTGCGACGATGTGTCATTATACCTGCGAAGTAATATGGGGCGGATTGAAAACCGGACGTGGGTATATGACTAGCTCTGCCTAGCTGAATTATGGCTTAAGGCGCGCATAGGCGTGATCACGGATATATTCCGCTAGCGCTGTTAGTGGCTTACGAGCGAGCTCCAGCTCGCGTATTCATCTGTCGAGACTATTGAAATGGGCAGCGTGCGTTTGTATGTGTGCGCGTTCCACGCTCGCTCTCTATAGTATCTACGCGAGTATTATATATTTAATGTCATCACGGGAATTGTCAGTCACAGCGTATATATCTATATATATTATCGTTGCAGAGTTGTGTAACGAAACAGCTACTAGATGAAGCCGCTCTCACTCTTCACTCATCACACGTATATGTAATCGCTAGTGAAGATATAAGTGAGACATAAGAGCAACTCGCAACGCTCACCGAATACGCGTGGTGAGTCGAGAGCAGCGCAGAGATACGTGAAAACACGTATCTGAACACGTTGGGAATGGGAGACTGCCAGGCAGAACGTCGGATACAGCCATCCTCATCCCACAGAAAAGGCAACGCCTCTACTCTGTCAATGAAGCGCGCCCTCTGCGAAGACACCACAATCTCCGTTTTCCAGCACATGAGCTAGAACGCGCCAAAGGGCCATCCTCTTCTACCGATCGTTTCCGTCTGACTGTTCGTTGATGAAGCAAGACGCAGATTATGCCGCGCAAGTGTTATGCCAGGCGCGTCCTGAATTTTACTTCCAGCTGCTCTGCTCACTCCGCAGCTCTATACAGAGCTCGCGTATCGTCTACACACTAGAAGTCAGTGTGTGACATGTACGCCGCTTCATGCTCGTGCACTGACAGCTGAAGCGATATAAACTGATGAGGATACTCGCGTCTCGAGTGCCGACTCGGCTGAGCTGTATATTATAGCAGGTCTCTCTACGGCATTCCTATAGCGGTATATATAATGTATAGTGCACTCCGCAGCGGGTCGGTACACAGTACACTTCCTCAAGTGGGCAGGCGGCTCGAATATGTCTATCGGATGCTATACGCATGCGTGTATGCGCGGCTGCTTCTGTACACGCTTCCGATCGAGCCTACCCAGCTATGAGACGGCGTGCGCTGCAAGCCTTCCGTGACTGACCAGGCTGTATATACCCTTCCAATCTTCATGTTCAAAGGTGCACTCTGCTAAATACGCTAGGATTGCTCGTGCACATACTGCTGCATCCAGCTGCTGGTGTGCCCATAGTCTGGTGCCCCAGACCCTTCACAAAAATATAAAGCGCACGGCGCGTAAACGCATGCGCGAGTCGGCGAAGGGGTCTTCACCGAACTCGCGAAAATGGGTGTAAAATGCCCTGAGTCAACTCATGGGACGATTTTTACGCGACTTACCGCCCCACTGATCATGCTCGACTTTACGCGAGCCTACGCCTGATCCATCGCATGAGTTTTTACGCAGTTGCACCCACGTAAAACCCGTCTAGTAGAAAGGGATGCTCTTACTATGTACTGTTGGACGCGACTGGTAATCGTCGCTCAAAATGCGGGCGCCTCAGGATTGGACCTTTGACTCACTTAAAGCTTAAACCGCCCAGAGATACGCCCGAGAGACACTGCGTCTGCAGACTTTGCGTCGTCAATTCTAGACTTCTCGTAAAATCATGGCAGAGTAACTCCTGTCCCTACTCTGCCACTTTTTACTCGCGCGCACGCAGAGTACACGTGCAGTGCGAGCGACGCGAACACACCTCCTAGCGTGCGCCTCGCGCGTGTGGAGAACTTCATTGCGCATGCGCACCAGAAGACGGTTTGGAGCAAGTACCCAATGAGGGCTGGCTCCTAAGACAAAGAAGAGGCTGTGCATGTGTGAATTGATGATATTGCTGGAGGAAAAGATTAGACTTCACTCCATCTGCGGTGGATGGGCTAGGTGCTCACTGGAAAAGTTGGCAAGGATCAAGTCAAAAAGATGCTGCGATTCAGCTATAAACTGATGCCAGCTCTGCTTGAGAGGGAGTTGCAGATGAGTTAGATGAAGAGGATTTCCGAAGAGTGATGAGACAGTTCAAAAAAGAAAGAGCATACTTAAGAAAACTTGGCGTCCATATCTAGTTTCTGCAGGAAGAGACAATGTGATCAATTATATCTTGTGATGACACCGCTTATGCTGAAAAATTGCAGCTACGGTGCATCTAGCTTATCAAACTGATATAACATACGATCACCTGCAAGGTTATAGCAATAGCCTATTCATGCAGTGGAGGCATTTAATCATGTGACCATTGGGAATGGATGATCATTGCACGCATATGGATGGATAAACGAAATTCAGATGCTTATGCATTTAGCAAACATTTTGAGAAAATCAAATTTGCTATCGAGATTTTGAAACTGAACGACACTGCACTGACGAGGAGCTGGAATTGTTTACTGATTGGGTGATGCTGAATCAAAGGACTCAAGAGTGTTACTGTGACGAGAATGCAACGACTCTTCTGGGCTGTAAGGTTCACTGCTACGATCGTGTGAAAGAGTATCAGAGTGTATTTCTACGATGCATCAAATAAACAAATGACGTAATATGTTCATGAAAACCTTACAAGTGCTGTGCGAAATAATAGCTTGTTTTTTGATGCCCTGTGTGGTGTAGATCCATCAATGTCTTGCTTGATAAGTAATCCCAGGGGTTTGCTGAAGAGAAGCACACTATGTTGATATTATTGTGACGGGTCAAAAGCCCAAAAATTGCTCATTGTGGTGCCGCAACACCCTTAAGATACTCTGCACAAGCTTTGACAAATGACTGAAAAGCACTGAGTGCAAACCTCGGCGCATGCTATACGTAGGTCCTGCGAGGCGCGCAAGTGTCACTGTATGTATGTTTGAAACGCACCCGGTAGTCGCGCACGCGGTAAGTAAACGAGCATGCGCCGTCACTAATTGATGGGCTGGTTTAGTTTTTAGCTGTTACTCGTGTCTCTTGCCAGCTCGCGTCAGAGTCTGACGCGGCACTAAACGACTAACTACACTACGATCGCGGGCGAGCGGTCGATACACGCCCTGCGTTTGCATTTTCTTCCTGGCGCCTCCAGTTACGCAAGCACGCGGATGACAAACCTATCCCGTCCGTTGTGTTTTGCATATTGTCTTTTTCGCCGCTGTAGCTTTGCAACGGAGCAGTTCAGAGAAAACCTTTCGTAATGTCTGACCTCATTGCCCTTAAACGCGGATCCGCTTTAAAACGGACGTACGTGCAGAGAGCGATGACCGGGCCTATGTTTACCGGCGCGCATGCGCGAGGGTTACTGTAGTTGTCCTTGGGTGTCTATCTGTCCTGTCTGCCTGTGTGGTGTAATCTATTACCGCTCTAGCTGCTTCAGCGTCCGTTTATAATCCGCAGCCACGATGCACACGGTTCTCGTTAGTTTTTTCTTGATTTGACTTGTGGATTTTCGAAAAAAACCGTCCGTTCCAAAGTTATGGGCTGAAAAAAAGTGAACGCAATTGCTATTAGCACTGGCTTACCCCTCCCATGATCCACTTGCTCTGTGTACCTACCTCGAGGCACAATAAGCCCATACCCGAAATACTGCCTGTTTTTTTCGACATCCTGTAAAACTATTCGTTTTTCATGTACAAGTGGAATTGTTTTCAGTCAGTTTTCTCACAGGACTCGTAAAACGGCTTGTTTCCATGGCACCCAGGGCGGGTTAGTGTCATTATTTTAGAAAGGATCAAGCGGCTCACGGCTGTTTAATTTCCCTCTATGATGCCTTTTACAGCTAACGTATATTTCACTAACACTGAGGCTCTAAACTCCGTGTTGGGAGTCAAGGTGGAAGCACGACTACCCAGAATGACTGCGTGTACATCCGCTGGAAGGAGGCTGCTAGAGATGACTCGTGACTGTCGATTTTGACTTCTGATAGCTGAGCTTCATTTTTTCATAAAATGATTGTTTGTTCTCTCATAACGTTCTAAATTTGCCAATGTTTGATACAACCTTCTCGGGCAAAAAGTGGAGAGAGCGCCAAGCTCCGCCGCTAGTTCCACGATGCTATAGGTAACCTATCACGGTGGAATAGCTAGCTGTACGGTGAGTGAATCTATAACCCCCCTACCCCCTAAACCGTACTTTCCCTCTTAAATACCCCCGACTTACCTAAACCCACTACCCCCAACTACCCCCCCCTTATTCCCCTAACCCCTCTTACCTACTTACTACCCCTTACCGAACCCCCCCCCCCCCCCCTTACCTACTACGCCTTAACTCTTAACTAACACCCCCCCGAATCTTACCCCCATACCCCCCCTGCCCCGACTACAAAACCACCTACCCCCCCCCCCCCCCCCCCGCCCCCCCCCCCTACCCCCACCGCCCCCCCCCCCCCCCCTACCCCCCCCCCATCTACCTCAACCCCCCCCACCCCCACCCCTACCCCCCCACTACCCCCCCCCCCCCCCCCCTCTTACCCCCCCCTTGCCTACCCCCCTTACCGACTACCAACCCCCCAAACTCTTACGTACCCCCTTATTACTTACCCTACCTAGCCCCGACTTACCCCCCCCCCCCCCCACCCCCCCCCCCCTATCGTACCACCTTACTACCTACCCCCCTCAACAACCAAAAACCCCCCCCCCATTACCCCTTACCCCACCCTAACTTAACCCCCCTACCCCCAACTACCCCTCTTCCCTTTAGAAACCATGAATCTTACCTAAACCCTACTCTTACCCTTACCCCCCCCATACCATATTACCTAACACACCCCTACCCCCCTTACCTTACCCCCCCCCCCTTAAGATCTTAAACCCACTACCACCTCTTACTACCCATAAAACCTACCATACTTACCCAATAACCCACCCTAACCCCCCCACATAATATACCACCTACCCCCCTTAATTAACCTCGAACTCTTACCCCCTAATCGTGTACCCCCCCCCCCCCTACCGAACTGATCTAGCCAGACAAATCACCCAAACCCCCTGTCCCAGCTGCCACAGAATTGATTATAACACACAGATTCTTACAAACATGAAAAAAAAAAAAAAAAAGCAGGCAGTGTAGGCGGCCCCAGTCGAGAACAACCAACATCTGCACACAACACCGCTGAGCCTGAAGGCCGGCACGACTGCCTAGCATAAACAGCGAGACATCTGAGACATCTCCTGAAGCCATAATGCCATACCGGCCGCCTGCCTTGATACCTCGGCTGAACACCATTTTTTGTCAAATTATACATGATCTCGCCGAAAAGTTCAAAAGTAACAAACCAAAAAAACACACCAAAAACCCACAAAAACTGTAAGTGTAAAAGTAAGTACAGAAGCGAAAATTTATAAAAGGTACGAAGTGAAATTTTGATATAGGCTTAATGCGAAATCGAACGGAATCAAGTGCTCCCTACGTTTCGGTTTTCGCCGTGCGGGTGCACATGGGTACTTCATAGAGGGGACAGTAATGGTCGATGAACACTTGATGGTCGCAAACTGTGTCGAGCATCTGGGTTGCTGGACCTTGCCCCATCTCCCTGATTAGGGAAGGTCGTTTGTATTTGCATCAGAATGCATACCAAACTCAGTAGCAGTAGTCACCTAGTTGCGCCATGCTCATTTTGTTGCGCAGTACGAAGGTGGCCCACCCTCCTTTTCATCATCGAGAGAGCGCTACCATGGCTACAGGTATGTTTTTATTTATTCGCAGGAGGTATTTCTTGGCGTGTTATGACCAGTGAACACGAACTACGTGCACATATGTTCGCTAGTGAACTAGCTGTAAGCTCCATTCGTATTGCAAAGTCCAGGGTAAACACGAAAAAATTCTCTTCAATCCTGTTTCCAATCCTCATACAGGTCCTACCGTTTCACATGAGGGTGCCACTCATTAACCTCTCCGATGGCCAAAGTTGCCAATTTCACTTCCTGTTCCTGCC